>JABAJS010007628.1:0-77734 GCA_018221635.1 Tephrocybe sp. 10521TJB
AGGTGTGCACTCCGGAGCTCATAAATGCTTACTGTATAAAGGACCCATGGTGTATAAAGGACCGGTGAATTACTGTACTCGATACGAAAGACGGTGTGCTATCGCCATTTTCCTGAAAATTATTCATCTGGTCATTGAAGTTGACGGTAAGTATTTCAAACCAACTCACGATGTTGCGTTTGGCAGCGTCGTAAGGCATGTTCACCACATCAAGCGTGAGCTTCTTCCAGAGCTTTGCCTTGCGCTTGAAATCAGCACCGGGCATCCATTCAGGTACGTGCTTCAGAATAGGCAGCGCATCGACAAGGAATGTACCCGGGATAGCTGCTACGAGCAAAGGGTGAACGCCGCGTGTTGCCGTTGTGATGTATGGGTCGTTCTTAGGCTGTACATCTAAGCCATACGCGATTGCCATGATAGTCTCACCTGCCATTCTAAATAAATAATGTTAGGAATCTGCAAAAACACACATTGGAGATTACTGACTGGCGAAGGCTTCCTATGAGGTCATCCGGTGACTCTAGTAGACGGCGAAGTAGACCATGTGTGGCTTTCAACTCCTGAGGACGGAAGCGTAGAGCGGCAGTCGGATGAAATTCTTGGTGCATCAGGCGGCGATGGTGACGCCTTGAGAGGAGAGATCAGCTTTGACGGAAAGGAAAGTGCAATGCATTTATACCAATCTTCCCCTAGAAAAGTCACCGAACCATTATTACAAATAGTAATCTGAATAGACAACTGGACCGACCATAATCCATAAAGCCAAAGCTAAAATTCCACCCCATTAATTCATTTATCATCGGCAGACGTGGTCTATACAGACGATGAAATTTATGCATAAGACAACAACGCGATAATATCTTGCCTGCCTGAGTACATCGAAGATCTCTTCTCTAGAAGCTCGGTTGCGGCCTGAGCATTGTCGAGGACAATGATTGACGTTCCCGCAACATCGAGATGAATGATATCGGATCCTTGAATGCGCATGATTATCTGTATTTGAAGGATGTGACACAACAGCTCACCAAACTCTTGGGACCATTTATGATACGTTTCCCACTCAAAACCTTTCGGCATTTCGAGAAGATTTCCTATGATTGGGAGCTTCTTTGGACCAGGTGGAAGAGGTAATCGCGTTGCATTCCGTTGTCGTTTGAAGTAAAGGTAGGCGGCAATGGTGAGGCAGGCAACACCGATGTCAATGCTGATATTTGTCATGAAGGTTGAGTGTTGGACATCCATCCCTATAGTCGATTCCAATTTATAGTCAAGGCATGAGATGATCGATCCTGATTAGGGCGTGACACGGTTTTTTTATGTATCCGACGCCAAGTCGCACAGATCCAATTGCAAGGTCGCCGGTAGGACATCGAGCTAGTGACCAGAGTCAAAGCACACTGTTAATCAGGAATGTTCGAAGTACCGGCAGCAATATTCGAACACCTTGTTCACAAAATTCGTAAGTAATCGCTTCCTATAGTATTTCTTAAAATGTACGACAACTGTATCAGTCACGTTACAAATAAAAATGAGATCAGCCACCTGTTTTATAAATTAATTTATGGAGGTGCATACTGCAAGCGTGATTCGGAGGCAGTGGCAGTGCAGGTCGCCTGAATGAGAATCGTGGGTCCTGAGCATACGTCCTCGTACCAGAATCAATACGGGATGCTGGCCACATCGAACGCCATGTTAAGCGCTGATTATTCTCAAGAACGATGGGACTGTATTCTCTGAGAGCCAAGAGTAACTTTAGGCGCTACTGGATGTTGGTCGTGCCAAGTCGACATATTTGTCGTGATTATCTGCCGATGTAAGCTCTGAAACATTTGTCTTTTTCTGCGACGATGATAAATATCGATGCAGCACACCTAACATGTTCGACCATGGCTCGCTGCCATGATTAACGGACCGCCAGAGATACTTATATACGAAACATTGTTCTTCATCACGGCCAGTGCGGGAGCAAACGAATCATTCGACTGAAAGAGAACGTGCGCTTGGCATGGCGGAGGAGAGCAAGGACCGAGGCTGGGGTCATTCCCTCCATGCCTTTGGCCGCACCCTAAAAAAAGATGTAGCATTTGTGTCTATCTGATACTTTCACATGTACTTACAACACATGTCGGCCTCACTCGTCCTGGTCACTCGCGTACCTCCTCGCTGATCCCTGGTATGACGGAGTGGTCCATGAACGGATCGAGGGTGAAGGCCCTCGTCTTCCAGGAAGATACGGAGGTCAGCTTCTTGACGAATCAGGTGAGCAGCATATATTGGCCTAAAGTAAAGCATAGCGGTCAGCGATACAGCCAATGCGATGACAACTCGATGTCAACTCGAGAGTATAGTGCGTCATCTCTATCTAAATCTGGAAGAGCAGGGACCGCGTCTCGGAGTGTTGATGTTGTAATATCACTACAGTGTAACATCTCGAATCCACTGGCATGAAAAAGCGAAGTGAGAATTCAGAAATCGACAAGCAATATGTAGACTACTCACCTCTGTGACACGTCATCGCTCTGCACTACGAATCCGTGTGTGCGCCAGCCCTGTAGTAAACAGAAGAAAAAAACAGGTCGCAGCTTCCAATTGGAACCTTCCAGCGCTCAGTAGTGTGATCTTGTCATTGTTTTCTAGTAATACGGAGTCCGAGCATCCACGTATTATGTACCAACCTAGGTAGCACAGATGCAATAACCCCAATTCAATCCAGCCCCGTCAGAGCAAAATCAATGACACATATTTTTGAACCATTGACATAATAAACACTCAACACACCGTCCCCACCAGTCTGACCCCTCGTATCCAGCCGATACCGATCATACAGAGGTTCACCTGAAAAACCGCTCTGCGTCTCCCAAACGACGCGCCAGTCAGCAAACAGGCCCGCCGCCGAACTAGCAAGAATGACGAGTCCTGTAGAGCCTGGGGCGTTAGATGGCAAGAGTGCGAGGAGGTCACTGGACTGCGGGGGCGCGACGAGTTTGCCGCGTTTGCCGGTTGGAGCGGGCGTAAGCGTGATGTTAACGATGGAAAGCGGGAGCGGAGTGCGGGTCCAGAATGTGGTTGTGTTACGCCAGTAGTGATACCTTACATGGTACAGAAATGTTAGTTTTTTGAGAGGGTTGATATACCATGGCCAAGATACCAACCATTGTTCAGTTCCCGATGAGTTTTCGCGATTGAGGACATGGATTCGCCCATCCTTATCCACCGCCTGTCCTTCTTGGTTCGAGATACCACTGTGGGAGAGCTGTCAGATAGATCGGCGACTATGCACCAATGGGAACGGAGCCACCTATATTTCGGAATACTAAAGATGGTAATCCCAGGAGAATTGGGCACGACCGGGATGAGTTGATCCAGCTGCCCCACAGGCTGCTGCCAATTGTTGAACCAGGAATAGCCCATATCTGTGCTGTAAGAGTAATCCAAGTCGTGGTTCTGAAGGGCCGAGTGAGCATGTCTAAGATGAGAGGATGTTTTCACACACATTTTCAGGGCCGTTGCTGTCTGCTTGAACAGCTTGCCCCGTATCATTGATAGAATCGCGATATGTCCTAAAATCAGCGATTATACGTAAGTCTGAGGTCCTTGAAAGGTCCTCCATACGTACCATGTTACATGGAGTTTGCCAGAGGCGTCGAAGTCAAGGCCGTTGGTATACGCGTTGTCTAATTGGAATGTCACGCGAGAGGAAATGTAACTCTAAATTTCCACCAACTATGAATGCCCTAGGTTTCAAAGTTCATTCTGAATTCATCGGGAGGTTTTGCGAAAAGTCTACGTACCACGAGATACTTCCCAACCACTGTCCAGTTCTTCGTTGGCGTGTAGCGATATAACCATTCGTCCGCCAATCCAGTTAGTCCAACCCTCATCTCAAGCAAGAGGTCCGTTCCGCCGAGTGTGAGGTCAACATCGTCAGAGGGAATAGATAGGAACCTCGGATAAGATATGTTGATAAAATGTGTCGCTCTGTTCAGGGCTTGTAGATCCGGAAGAAAGTTCTGTTGAATAGTCTTTGGGGGATGCATAATTATATTTTGTGCACCAGAACGTACCAAAGTGGGTCCAAAAAGTTGGGCCGTCCATGCATGCTTCTCTGGATGAGTCGTGACATTGAGTGTGGACGAGCGATAGTGAAGTGCGTTGTCATGTTGGTCAAAGATGATATGGAGAGTGCCGTCCCCGCGAGAGAATCCCAGAGATATTCTAGACGAAATAAGTACAATGGGGAGGTTATTAAATAAGGACGCAACGTGTCGTGGCCATCGTCCTCTATCTGGTTGTAATCCTCAAGGATTAATGATTCCCAACTCCCTGATCGATCCTGTGCGCAATTCAAAGCTCTTCTTGACACTGAAACATGCCGTATCAATGGATCCGCCGTATCCGCGACCCAATAAACAGCATATTGGTATCCATTGAACGTCACAAGGGCATCTTGTTGGAAAGACTGTCCATTTAGTCTATTCGTTGTCTGAGGGTCCAGTCCTAGGACAGTAGTGTTTATTACCGTCAGAGGGCCATTCCAGCACAATACCAGAGAGATACAGGCCCCATGAAAAAATAGACACACGAGCAGGCGTAACATTTGGAAGTCAATGTAAGACATAAACGTGATCTTATATGGCACGCTTGAGCTCAGGAGTCTTGACGCGTCGAGGATTCAGGTTTTACGCAGAAATTTGACGCCTATTTCGAATTTGTTGTAAGCCTGGGTCGTAACGCATGGGCTCGCTAGCCATGGAAGTCGGGGACGAGTAGAAAAATGTGCAGGGCCGGCAACACCGGACCTCACGTGGCCTCCTGGCACTTCTCCTCGAAACTACGAGCAGTACATAGTACGAGGGCCACTGTTAACAGCTCCTTATCACTGCGCTGCACTCGAGCAAAATGGGCTTCTCATTTGACCTAGGCACCCCGATAAACACTGCGCTTTTCGTGTACATATTGTACTCGGTGCAGCGCGTCGTCTTTCCCAGCGTCGTCCAGCATAAGAGCATCCCGCATGAGTTCAAGTCCGGATACTCATGGATGCCCAAGTCGCACCCGCCGACAGTACTCTTCAAAACGTTCACTCCGAAGTCATTGGAGCCATTCGATGGCAAGGACGGTGGCAGAATCTTGCTTGCTATCAACGGCACCGTGTTCGATGTCACTGCTGGGCGGAATTTCTACGGTCCGAGTGAGTAACTCTCACTTCTAGAAGGTTTAGCAAAGGCTAACTTGCATGGAAGACGGAATGTATGGCAACTTCGCTGGGCGGGATGCTTCCCGAGGAATGGCAAAACAATCCTTTGACCTCGGTAGGTCAAATGATGCATAAACAGCATTCCGAAATGCTGAGAATGACTTTGTCGTTAGAAATGCTCACCCCCGTCGATCAACCACTGGACAAACTTGAGGACCTGAAGCCTGACGAAATGTGTGTATGATTGCTCGTCACAATCGAAACATGACTGACCTTCTTTCTCTCAAGTGATAACATGAAAGGTCTGTGTATCATATCCCTCTTATGCTAATTGCTCATATCCGGAGCAGGATGGATCGACCATTTCTCTAACAAGTATATCATCTGCGGCAAACTCGTCAACAACGATGCCTTATAGATCAAGCTCTCTTTTGTAAATTTATCCTCATCATATACTGTGTATCATCATCATCTGAAGCTGCCGTGTCGATGTTTTAGTGTTGGTTCTACTTTTGCCCTTTTACCCCGTATGACGTTCCGTATGAAGACACGATCCCAATGCAATTTAATTATCATTCCATGGACGACTTCTGTAAAGTAATAGGCTGTTGTTACTCTCAAAGCATGCCGCGGGGTCCTCGTGCCTTCAACCTTGCGCCTCATTCATTCGACGCCCCCCTCCGCTGTGTTTCATTCATTAAGTTCCTTCAGAGTTTTGCTGGTAGTCTGGGACTAATATCATGGGTATGGAATGGAAAGTGGTGGAATTGAACAACTTCCCACAGGATTTGAATTACACTTTTGAGTGATTCAACTACATATGAAGGCTTTCACAGACGTTGGTCCGTCCAAACCGGTACTCAAGATGCAATCAAAACGCGACCAACGCAGAGGTGGTGAAATTAAAAGCTTTTCTGCGACAGTCATTGTTAATGGAAAATACTTGAACCTATCAGAGCTTGAATTGTCTCTAATTTACTCAATATGTCGTCTCTATGGTTTAATTATTAACGCATGCAATATACAGCTTTTGTAGTTCGAAATGTAAAACGCAGTGCCACTGAGGTCGATGTTCAAAGTTAATCGATCATCTTGGAAGGGCCAGACGCGAATGTTATTTCTGTCACTAGTGATGTACTTAGGGCCGGCGCAAACGCGATTTGTTTTATCACCGCGTTCATTGATACGCTACTACGACCATGGACTGGGACGAGGAGTACGATTTGGTGGCTTCTGGGAGAGAACCAGCACGCACATTTTTGGACCGCGTCACAAATGCACCCCCCGATGAAGATGATATCCCTGCTGTTCCAAGGCCAACTGATATCGTATTCACACTACCGACCGAGGAAGAAACGCCCCTGCAGCAACTAATACGGCATTGGACAAATGAGAGGAACTGCCCAGACATACTGCCTGCACAAGAAGATCTGCTAGTGACAGTTTTGGATCACATACGACGGCAGGTATGCGGTGGTCTTTCTTCTTTCTTCTGTATCTAACCTTCGGACAGTCGCAAACAGTGCAGCTACTACGGGAAGATGCGTCGACATCGGAAGACGAGCACGTCAGGATCATTCTCGCCCAGACAGAGATGGAGCGGGTGAAGTTCATCGTACGATCATATGTGCGCACACGACATTACAAGGTGAGTTCCTGTGTCGACGTTTCTTTGGAGTGCTCCTCAAGCATGCTCAGGATATTTCATAGATAGACAAATATGCTCGCTTCATAACAACAAACGCCGACGTACAAAAGAAACTCACAACTGGCGAATTGGACCATGCTAGACGGCGAGCTTTGACTTCTGCGAACTGTCATCCATTGTCCCTAACCCTGCACGAATAGTTATGCGAACATACTTGATCGCCACCTATACAAGTGCGTGCTACAGAGTCTACCTCCGACTCAAGCCCACCTGGACGATTCGGTTGCATTTGTTCCTTCGATGAGTGCGTTTTTACTAGTGTTTTTAATATTTTGGCTGATTCAAGCATTTCAGTCACGCAACCCGATAAAACTCGCCCCGTTTTTGTGCACGCGTTACAAGATTGTCCGCCCATTCGTCTACCTGAGTAAGTGTCGTTGCATATCTAGAAGATAATTTGTTTTGAATCTTGTTCCTTCTCAGTGGCACGGCCCTGGAGATGCGGAAAGACCATATATCCTTGGTCCCGTATTCCGTTGTTGAGCAACTCATCGCCCGGGGAGAGGTTGAGCTGGTGTAGCTAGTGTAGTTGAGCTTGGTATATTCACCTTTCAATATGTATAAATTAATAAAACTACGGAAACCACAGCAACTGAGCAACATTACAAGTGTTTTATACCCTTCTATTATGTCATAAAATGTCCATCATAACCCTCGTCGTCGCTGCTAGGACTTCGTGGCCGGTAGTTCGATGCGACTTGTCGAATTCGTCGACCATCCTGTTCCTGCTCGAGTTCCATCTTGGAGCCGGCATCACCTTCCGGTTCGCCCTCGACCTCATCGTCAGCCCCTTTCTTCTTCCGCCTCTTCTTTTGAGGTTCTCCGTCACCGCCTCCTCCTGCAGCCTTCTTCCCTTTCCCTCTCTTCTTCTTTGCAGCCGCCTCGGCGTTCTCACTTTCCAGGTCGATAGTCCCTCCAGCTGATGGGTCTGGCACAGCTTCCACGATCTCTTTCAAGAAGTCCAGCATCTCCGTCGTTTCAACGGCATGTTTTCTACATGGGTCGAAAAATTCAGTGTCAGGGACGGACCTAGATGCGCAACACATACAAGTGGTATGCCTCAACCTTCTTGGAGCCCCGCTCAACCGTCACTTTGCTAGCCTCCTCGACTATTAGACCCAAGAAGAGCTCCAGGGCTTTGGCTGAAGAGACAGATGTGAATAACATAAAGCGGTATACGATTTTGAACATACAGATGACAATCGGGGTAGCTTGGGCAACCTTTCCGACCTCTTCATCTTTTTGCATAATCTTCTTGATACGCGCCTAGTACCGTGTTACAGAACCTTGTCTAATCAAAAGCTGAAAGACGCACCACTGGAAATTTCGTCTGCTTGTTCTTGTTCTTCATTTCGACCGGATCTTGCAGTTATCGTGTCAGTAGATGCAGCTAGAGTATATTCACTGAAAAAAGAGGTGAAAGCTTACAATGGAACGACAAGAATAAGTTGGCTAACTGAGTTCAAGCGGCAGCACTAGTGGCACTAGGCAATCAAAGAACACGGCGACACGTGGTTATGATTTGATATCCACGTGAAGTACGCGTCACGACTGATTTAGACGCGACCACAAACGACCGCAGAATCGCCAGTCGATTGTGATGGATCTTGATGTTTCATTCTTAATGAATTGTATTTTTTCTCAATTCTCTGCCAACATGGACACATATTGTTTAGCCATCATAGTCACTGTCAATTTTTTGCGACCGCTGTCTAAGCCCGAGATAAATTTGAACAGGTGAACCTATCTTTAAAACCATATTAAATCACCGAGCCCCGAGTTCTGCAGCTAAATGCAGTATACAATATAGATCCTGGATAGGGTATATGTTTATAATGAGCGGACGCAGTGTCGCGAGTTAGCGGTGCAGGGTAGAGTAATTCAGACCGGTGGTGCAAGTCGACGTTCCCTACATAGTATGGTCAATTGAGGAAATTTAGCAATGAATTGTTGACCTACCCATTGGCATTTCCCAGGAGCTCTTCAAAGCGACGTCGGAAATCTTCCAGGTCTTGATCATACTTATCGCCTAAGGTGTGTCCATGATCCATCTGGAATGCTTCGCACTCACGAACAAACTGTTCAAGATCCTTCACTCGTGTAATTGATAGTTCCGGTTCGTTGGATCCACGGGCGCGAGCGAGATACGACGCCGTCAGAGTCGCAAGGCCACCTAACAGCAGATTAAACTCGGCAAGCTTAAGTTGGTAGCATCTAACGTACCCAAGATGGCTGTCGTAATTGAGGTCTAAACAAATGTGGATTAGAGAACCCAGTAATACTCGGGTGTACACTGGAATCTACCTGGCGGCCGGTCGTAACAGTCGCTAAGCCGGTGGTCAGTGCTCCTAGCAGCACCTGTATCGCGATGGCAGCGTTCAGGGCGTAGCCCGTCATTTTGGCCTTGAAAGCATACTTGTCCCTTTCGGCAATGGCTGTAAGTAATGTAGGGTGCAGGCGCTCCCCTACAGTCTTCTGTCGCGTTGCCTGGCGCAAACACCCTTAGGTCCACTCAGAGATTGGATTATGCTTTCGATACACACCTTTTCATCAACGGGGACAATATAATCAATACCGGAACGTGGTCCAGGTGATGATGACCTCTCCAGTCCGAGTCTGCTGTTGCGCACACGCATATCGTGAGGCAGTGGAGGCAGTGGCGGACCGCGACGCTGGTCCATATCTCCATCATCAAATGAAAGTGCAGGAATCCGTGGTATGGATCTTGAAGGGCTGCCATTTGATCCCGAGGCAGGCGCAAATGGACCGTGGCTAGACGCGAAAGTTGCCAAAGGAGCAACTACAGATGCAGAAGGTGTTGATGGGCCAGGTCCCGGGGCATGCGTAGGCTGATCAAGAGTGGGTGGGCTATACCCCGTCGCACCAACACCACCGCCTGAAAGTGTCGTCGCTTGCGATGCCAATCCACTTCCTCGCGCAGATACTTCTGTGTCATGGATAAGTTCGGGGGCTAGAGAAGGTCCTGGAGTAGTAGGGGAGTGTTCTGGATCGCGATCATGGTCCATGATGACTGGGAAATGCAGTTCGCGACGGGGCGGATTATGGAGGTAAAAAGGCGTCCAACAGATTTGACACGCTTGCAAGGCGTTCGCATGCCAGGGCTGGGCGTTGAAGCACTTGCATCAAGCTGCCGGTCAAGACATTAGAAGTCTCTGTAATGAGTAGCAAATGACTTTTGCTTGCCTGATTGATCGTTCAACATTTTCCTGTGTGACATTGTTCGGGTCAGCATCAATCTTCAGTATGTAATGTTTCTATGTCTGGAGGTGTCTGGCGGTGGGAGTCAGGCCAAGATGTCCCGTTGGAGTTTCAAGATCCTCATGTGTTCGACTGGCGGATGTTATTGTGGAGCAACACTCGGAGGCATGCGGTTGTGGTGCGGTACTCGACACGAAAAGAAACGTTTCCTCCATGCGGTCATATCAAGGATTTCCTTCCGGTACATGCGGCCAGGCCGGTATTCAACCATCGCTCAGGTAGCGTTATATTACGAGGTCATTAATATGATTATCTTTGGATCAGCTCTTCAAGAAGGCTGAAGCTGCCAGGCTTCAGATGCTCGAAGACACGCGTCATTGACCAGAAGGTGTGGAAGTCAAGACTTGTTCAAAATTATGAGAGAGACTTGTTGAGATCGCTGTGCTTTTCATGAGAAGTGGAGTAGTAAAAGAGGCGCACTAGCCAGGCAACTTGAAATTCAAGGGCGAACCTGTCTATTAGCTATAGGACTCTAGGCACAACTCAGCACTGGCATTTACGACAAGTTAAGAAAGAGTCGAGGAGTTGAAACATTGAAAGCCTACCGCTTGCAAGCCAGGCCTAAGTATGTTGATAGAGATGTATGCAAGTACTAGTACCTAAACAACTGATGCCCTTCCCTAATCTCTTTGGACGTCTCTTGAGGGCGGGTCGGAGGTCGTTGCTGGGGTCGTCGTTTCGTGACGTCGTCGCCTATCATAATTAAGTATAGTTGGTATATTCATGAGGGCAAAGTTTGGGCTTCGCCTCATTTGGCAACTCTGCAACAAGCAGAGCAGAGAAAATGGGATGCATATCTATTATAGTGTTGAACACTAAAAAGGGCTGATAAAGTGATACATTTCTACTGAACTTTGATTTCTATTGGTCTGTTGCTACAGGTAATGCCACTGCCAGGGTAATTCTAGAGATTGTAATCCAAACTACTGCTATACAAGTGTACCGGCCAGGCTAAGCTGGCATGCTATTTTTGTGAAAGATTGATTTCCTGCAAGAGGGCGTGCCGTTGACAGGGTGATCAGGCCATGACACTGGCGAGAATGGCCATTCGAATCTTGAGTAGGAACATGATGAGCGGAGAACTATGATGCAGAAATTAAACCACATACGAAAAGGCCATAGCGCATCTGGCGGAAGTAAACTGCTCTCCTTGAGTCAAAGTCGACTTCGGGATCGATTTCTAACAATAATACTGGCGTGAGATCGGAAGTTCCTTCAAAAATGAAACGTACCGTTGACCCTCGGCAAAGGATGCATGACGATCATATCCTCCTTTGCCCTAGAAAGGACAGCATGATCCACCCGATAAGCGTCCTTGACTTGCAGCCACTCCGCCTCGCTTGCGAACCGCTCCTTTTGTACGCGTGTAACATACAACACATCGGTATCGTCCAACACCTCCTCTAAGGACTCGCAGATAGTCACAGGGATGCCTGCCTTTCTTGCTGCGGTGACGACATTGGAAGGCATCGCGAGGGACGGAGGCGAAACAAAGTTCAAACGAACGGAGTACAAACTAAGAAGGTTCACCAAGCTGTGCACTGTGCGTCCGTTCTTCAGGTCGCCGAGGAGGGTGATTGTACGGCCGTTGACGGTTCCAAGCTCGGATCGGATGGTGTAGACGTCCAAGAGAGCCTACGAACAAACTATAAGAGCAAATTGGCAAAAAAAGCAGGTTAAGACTTACCTGTGTGGGGTGTTCTCCGATACCGTCGCCCGCATTGATGATAGGGATCGGCGAGAACTTGGCGGCCAACTGCGGACTTCCGACATCAGGGTGACGCATGACAATCGCATCCGTGTAGCAGGCGAGAGTGCGTATAGTATCAGGTATAGTCTCGCCCTTAAGGACCGAAGATGTGTCTGCGTTGACCTGGACAACAGAGCCGCCACACCTCTTCATCGCGGCATCGAACGATGCGCTAGTCCTTGTAGAGGGCTCATAGAACAGCGTGCACAAGACTTTTCCTTTCAAGATATCCAACGTGCCATTGCGTTCGACCTGGAGGCGCATCTCGTGTGCGAGGGAGAAAAGGTCATAGAGATCTTTCTGGGTGAACTGCTTGACGGAGAGGATATGACGACGATGGAAGGTCGGGTGGGGGAGAATATGGGAATAAAGCTGGTTCGCCGAGCCCTGTGTGGCTGTGGGCAACGCCATAACTGCAGAACGTTCGCCATCCCGAATCGCAGGAGTCGATGGGCGAGCAACGGCCGAGGCAACAAGAACGGGATGCCCTATGGACGAGCCTGAAATGTCCCTTCCGGACGTCGAAGTGGAAAGCGACCCGTCTAGGAAAGCGGTGTTTCCATGGATGACAACGCGGTGGATGGTGCCCATGACGGTCTTGCCTTCCAATGGAGACCAGCCAGTTGACCGCTTGGAGAAGGGGGCCCTACGTCCGACAACGACTTCAACGCTGGTGTGAAGCTGTTCAGGAATTCCAAAGATGGCTATGGGGTTGTCATGCAGGCGAAGTCGTATGTCATCAAGTGTCAGAAGACCATCCGTCACAGCAGTGAGCAACAAGGGAAGAGACTCCTCGATACCTGGGGCTGCAGACGAAGACTTTCCAGTCACTTGAGAGAGGGCGTAGGGGGCGTAGCCAACGGAGAACACATCGATGGCATCCAAATTCTTCCACAGAAGTTTCTGGTCAGCCTCCGTCGGAAGAGTTGATTCCGGGTATTGCTCGAGGGTGAAGAACAACGAATAGATAGAAACATCGCACGTCACTTTCAGTTGCTTGGCCTTGCTGAGAGTAATGAGCAACAGATCGTCGTGGGTCCGTACATCCGTTACGTGAACGCTGCGATTGTGAAGGCTAGCGAACAGAAGAATAGAGGCAAGATCCGAACCCTTGGCATCGGTGACAATGGGTTTGTCGATAGGCCATGATGTGAAGTGTGCGACGACTGCAGCCAACGGTAGAGAGGCGTTCTCTACTCCGAAAGGAACGAACAAGGACTTAGCCTCAGCAAGAAGCTCTTCATCGAGGGCTTGGGAATTGGTCGCGGAGGCAGAGATACTCAACGTATAGTTGCACACGGCAGCTCCGGCAGCACTAGCCTGAGCTTTCTCTAACGAAGATCTGTCAACAATACTGCTCTTACCATCCCAAGGCAAGATCATGGCAGTCGTGAAGCCGGCGCTGATGGAAGCCTCGGTAACAGCAGTCACGTTCTGCTTGACCTCTTCCGTAAGGCCGGGGACGAACGCAGAGATATTGACAAGGCCGGGAAAGGAGTGCGTACGGTGAGAACTCTTCGAGTCCACTGAGGACACGTCGAGCGGCAGTCTCCGAATGAGAGCCTCTGCAAGCATCTTCGCGTTCTTGACATTGGTGATCAAGGGAACAGCGAAGTCGACGGCCATGCGACGAGTGTGATATCCCTTTGAAGAATAGCTGGCCGGGCGACGATAGTGGTTTTTGGACGGCAGGTTGATGTACATGTCGATAAGGTTGTTCGCCAGATGCTGCGTCAACGAGTACTCAGACTTTTGTTCCACTCGGCTGTCTTCGCCCAAGGTCTCGAGGTACTAAATAAAACACATGTAAAAAAAAAAGCTTGCTGAAAAGATGAGAGGGCCATACCTTGCAAGGAACATTATGTTCTGTCAGGAAATCGGCGGTACCGGAGGTTGCGAAAATATTGTATCCTGCGCTGCTCAACTTCTGAATCGAGGGCAGAAGCTCGAGCTTCTCGCGGTAACTGCCAATTGAGAAAAGAATGTTCTTCTTCGGAGGAAGAATGCCAGTGGCGATGAGCCCCTTCAGGTATGCCTCGTACTTATCTCGTCCGAAGCAGGCTACCTCTCCTGTCGAGGCCATCTCAACACCCAAGACGGGATCTGCACCCGAGAGACGACTGAAGCTGAACTGGGGAACCTTAACACCAACGTAGTCAGGAGGGAGACCAGTCTCGGGATATGCTTCGAAGGGAAGGTCGAGCATGACCTTCGTGGCCATCTCGATGGCGTCGATGCCTGTGACCTTGGAGACGAAGGGGAACGAACGAGCGGCGCGAAGATTGCACTCGATGACCTTGATCTCGTTGTTCTTGGCGATGAACTGAATGTTGAAGGGACCAGTGACGTTAAGAGCATTGCCAATCTTGGCTGTCGCCTCTTCGATTTGGCGGACGGTCTGAGGGTCGAGATCCTGAGGAGGGTGAATGAGAGTGGCGTCTCCAGAGTGAACTCCCGCATTCTCGACGTGTTCAGAGATATAATGCATAACCATCTTTCCGTCCTTGGCAACAGCGTCCATCTCTATCTCCTTGGCTTGTTCGATGTACTTGGTGATAACAACGGGATGGTCTCGAGAGACAGCAGTGGCCTGCGTGAGGTAGTTCTCCAGATCGTCCCCGGTGGAAACGACATTCATCGCCGCACCGGAGAGGACGTAGGAAGGCCGTACAAGAACTGGGTAGCCGACCTTGTCGCAGAACGCCGTGGCCTCTTCGAAGCTCGTTAGTTCCTTCCACAAAGGTTGGTCAACACCGATGGCGTCGAGGAGTCGGGAGAACTTGTAACGATTCTCTGCGGTGTCGATCATCTCTGGAGAGGTTCCATAGATCTTGACATTCTGGCGATAGAGAGGGAGTGCGATGTTGTTTGGAGTTTGGCCACCCATGGAGAGGATGACGCCGCGGGACTGTTCAGCATCATAGATGTCAAGGATGGTCTCCAAGCTGATGTTCTCAAAGTAAAGACGGTCGGCCTCGTCGTAGTCTGTGCTGACGGTCTCAGGATTGTAATTGACCATAACCGTTTGCAGGCCTTGATCGCGCAGCGTCCTGATGGCCCGTACAGCGCACCAATCGAATTCGACCGAAGATCCAATACGGTAGACGCCCGAGCCAAGAACCATGACCCCACGATCGTTGAACTCCACGTCGTGTTCGAAGGCGTTGTATGTCGTGTAGAGATAGTTGGTGAAGGCCGGGAACTCGGCAGCGACGGTATCTATTTGCTTGACGAATGGAGCGATTCCGTTTTCTTGACGGAGCCTGCGAACAGCGAGTTCGGTGGAGCTCATGCAGGTGGCCAGCTGACGGTCCGAGAAACCAAGCTGCTTGGCTTGACGAAGGAGCGCCGAAGGAACCGATGCGACGTTGCAGTTGCTGCGATGAAACCTAAGTTAAAAATTATAGAAGGATGGACTAATTATGTACGTACGACAGTCGCTTCTCCATCTTGAAGATATATTCGAGCTTCGTCAAGAACCATTTGTCGATATTGGTCATTTGCCAGATCTTATCGACGCTATAACCACGGTGGAAGGCGGTAGAGATGGCGAAAATGCGCTTGTCGGTAGGATTCAGGAGTTCGGTGTCGATATCTTCGACATAGTCATTCTAATGATCATAGAGATGAGCGATGCCTCGCGCACAAGTGAGAGAGGACGTGCCTTAGCAAATCCAGCGAACGAATCGTCAATGGCGCGGATTGCCTTCTGAATGGTCTCCTCGAACGTCCTACCGATGCTCATGACTTCTCCGACACTCTTCATGCTGCTGCTCAGGAGCCTGCTGACACGATTGAACTTCTTGAGATCCCAGCGCGGGATCTTGACGACGACGTAGTCCAAGCTGGGCTCGAAGCAGGCACTGGTGACCTTCGTGACGGAGTTCTTGATCTCGTTGAGCGGAATTCCCAGACCGAGCTTCGCTGCGATAAAAGCAAGCGGGTATCCAGTGGCCTTCGATGCAAGAGCAGATGAACGAGAAAGACGAGCATTGACCTGAAGGCGAAACAATTAGCAAAAGATAGTCTTAGGTCTCGTTGAGCCATACCTCGATGATGCAGTACTCCTGAGAGACCGGGTTGAGGGCGTACTGGATATTGCACTCGCCGACGACACCCAGGTGGCGGATGACGTTGATGGCAGTGGTTCGGAGCATGTTATAGTCGGCGTCCGAGAGCGTCTGCGAGGGCGCAATGACGATGGAATCACCGGTGTGGATGCCAAGGGGATCGAAGTTCTGCGCCAATGTTAGTTTTCGCAAGAGTCATGTAAAGCTAGTAGTATGCACCTCCATGTTACAAACGGTGATACAATTATCGCGGCAGTCACGAACCACCTCGTACTCGATCTCCTTCCAGCCCTTCATGCTCTTCTCAACTAGGACTTGAGGGCTCGTAGCGAAGGCCTTGCTGCACAATGCACGAAGTTGAGCCTCATTCTGGGCAAATCCTGAACCAAGACCTCCAAGGGCATAGGCGGCACGGACAATAACGGGGAATCCAATGGTGCGCGCAGCGGTGACTGCGTCGTCGGGGTTGGTCGCAGTGAAACTCTCTGCACACTTCTCACCGATCTCCTCCATGGCAGTGGCGAAGAGCTGACGATCCTCGGTGGTAATGATAGTCTGGATCGGCGTTCCCAAAACTTGAACTCCCAGCTCGGCGAACTCGTCCTTAAGTTTAATACCGACGTTGAGAGCCGTCTGTCCACCGAATGTGACATAGATACCGTCGGGCTTCTCGAACTTGATAATCTTGCGGACGAACTCGGGAGTCACGGGGAGGAAGTAGACCTTATCGGCCAGACCCTTCGAGGTGGCGATGGTGGCGATGTTGGGGTTGACCATGATGGTATAAATGCCCTCCTCCTTCAGAGCCTTGATTGCTTGGGAACCGGAGTAATCGAATTCGCCAGCTTGGCCGATGGAGAGACCGCCTGAACCAAGGATGATGACTTTGGACGCCTTCACGCGGGGGACGCGGTTCTTGTTGTCCTCCTTCTTGCCACCAGGCATGGCAATCGGGACTAGGGTGTTCGTAGCAGCGCAATCGATGACATTCTGGAGGAATACATCGAAGAGGAACTCAGTGTCGCGAGGACCAGGGGTAGATTCGGGATGGAATTGAACAGAGAAGAAAGGTTTGTCGACGCAGTAGATACCCTCGTTACTTTCGTCGTTAGCATTGCGGAAAAGTTCTTTCCAATTCGTAGGAAGTGTTGAGGTATCGACTTGGTAGCCGTGGTTCTGACTCGTGATGTAGCATCGTCCCGAAAGTGCATCGGTACAGGGAATATTTTGACCGCGATTTCCATACTTCATCTTCGAGGTCTTTGCTCCAGCGGCCAATGCCATGAGCTGATGGCCGAGACAGATACCGAAAATGGGCGTTTCGGCCTTTTCCATCGCTTTCGCAATACGCGCCACAGTCTCCGGGATCATAGTAGGGTCACCAGGCCCATTTGAAATAAAAAGTCCGTCATAAGGTTCTCGGTCAGAGAGAAAGTCGTAATTCCAAGGGGTAACCTTGAGCTCTACACCACGATTGATGAAGCAGCGGATTTGATTGTATTTCATGCCCACATCGAGCGCGAGGACACGCAAGGGGCGGCCCGAAGGGTGAAGTTTTGATGTGCCCGTTGGCTTGTAAAGTCGGGGGGCGGTTATGGACACTGCGGCAACAAGGTTTGTCTGGTTGATGTCGACGAAAGGAGTGTCGAGATATTCTTCGCGCCATGAGTAGGGAGTAGGAGGACTAGACGGAGCGGGGAGCGATGAAAGGAGAGGGTTGGGGCGACTGTTCGTAAAGCCATTTGTGTTTCGTGCGAGAACTTTTCCGAGCATGGAGCCCTTTTCTCTGATTTTTTTAGTGAGTGCGCGAGTATCGACGCCAAAGAGGGCGGGGATGCCATTTTCCTTGAGCCATGCTCCGAGAGAGGAGTTGGCAAGGAAATGACTGAAGTCCTCAGAATAATATCCGACAACGAGGGCAGCGATGTGAATCCTCGAAGACTCGAACTGGGCTGGAAGGGCATCCAGTGACGCTGGACGTTCGGGCACACCGTAATTGCCAATTAAAGGGTAGGTCAACACGAGGATCTGACCCTCGTATGAAGGATCGGTCAAGGATTCGGTGTACCCAACCATACCTGTATTATTTTAACGCGTAAGATGAAGCCACACTGTGGGCTGCACCGACTTACCCGTCTGAAAAACGCATTCGCCTGCGATGCTCTTTCCCTCAGCACCAAAGCTGATTCCTCGGAAAGCAGAGCCATCCGCGAGTTCAAGAATTCCCTCTGGTTGCTCGCTACCATCGGCGGCGACGGGGGCAGAAGTAACAGGTGGCGCCGGGAGGTTGGCACCGCTGGGGCTTCGAGACAACACAGGGCGTGCAGGAGAAGTGTGAGTGGCGGCCAAGTGCTGGGACATGGTCGTAATAATTATTGGTCGAAAGAACGTATGTCGTCTTCCTCGCCACTCGGACTGATGGGTTTCGAGTGGAGAGGAAGAGGAGAAGAAGAAAAATTATCTATGTTTAGATCAAGCAAAAAATCTTGTTTGTCCGTGTATAGCGATCACTCGGCACATATTATCCGATCTCCGTTCCCGACAGCTCCTGCACCGTGACTGGTATGATCCAGCTCTGCCGCATCTATGTATGCCATCCAAGCGTATAACTGTCAGATCTATGATATGCCAACCAAGAACATCCGTCTTTCACCGCGATATCATCTTTCCAGAGAAACTTACTTATACCACCGAGCTTGACCCGCGGCCATAATCTAAAAATACACCAACTGCTACAACGAGCAGAAGTGAAAACAGCTGAATTCGAGTCCTCGTGCTATCGGCAACAGTGACAGGTCAAACAATCTACCACACCGACGACGACCGAGGTAATTGCTGAAAAAAATCAATAATTTCTTCCGCGTCAGAGGGTGGCACCTACCCGCGATTATACTCTCTATACATCCTGCAATCGCGCCGACAATACACATGACGCAGCCACCAATACAGTCAAGTACATCTAAATTAATTGAAGTGAGGGAATCTGTGACCATACGGATTTAACGATTATACCTGCTATACAAGAACATACGCAGCTGATTGTATCGGGATCCTCAGCTTCAAGTCCGCAAAGAAGATATTGATAGAACTTACCCCATTGATTCAATAGTTTAGATATTTACAAAGCGTCAGGGAACCACGAAGACGCCTTTATAGTTCTTTCTCCAGCATGACGTCGATGGACAGATGGTGCGGAGAACACCACTCCTACTATAGCGCTACACTTGCAGGCCGAAAGTGGAGCACGTTGCTCCACTTGCCATGGCAGGCAAAAAGGTATGCGGATAGCTTCCACGGGTAACTTGAATGACGGTGGTGGCGCGACATTGCTCAATCTCGGAATGCCGATAACCATGAATATATCCGCCCAAACTGACATCATGGGCCTTGTTCAAAAACCTGACTCGCCTTTCCAGCATTGACGTCCGACTCGCCTCAGTGACCGAATGAACCATACTTGTTTTGAGATGACGGATGAAATTGAAGTGGTCAGGGTCGCAGCGTGAATCAAGAATTCATAATTAAACCGTTAAAAGTATTGATTTGTTGTCACCTCGAAAAGGGCATCTTCAGAAGTTCAGACAAGTAATGTGTCGCAAGAAAAGGTGATGAATAAAGGTAACAACAGGCTTGACACCTGCGAAAAGGGATTAACACCTAGTCAACTCGTCTCACGTTCAAGTTTGGTGGCAGGTCCTACATACATATGCAGCCCGCTTCAAGACCTTAACAGCACAATTCAAACATCCACAAAAGTAAAAAATCGTAAAAAGCGTGTGATACTGTAACTGCGACGAGGACTATAGCGTATGAGACAAACGTAGACAATAAGAAGGCCCGAAGGTTTTGAGTGGGGTATGCGAAGGTATGGTGGTCATTGCATTTACTGCTCTTCCTCTTGAGGCTCCTCCTCGTATTCGCCCTCCTCCTCAACGCTAGACAAAGTAGTAGTTAGTCGGTGCCAAAGCAGTACGCACTAAAGTAGACTTACGTAGCATCCTGGTATTGTTGGTACTCAGCAACCAGATCCTGCATGTTGGATTCGGCTTCCGTGAACTGCAGAGTCATGTTAGGTCATATCCATATCGAAGAGTGACTAGACAAACCTCCATCTCGTCCATGCCCTCCTGGGTGTACCAATGCAAGAAAGCCTTCCTCTTGAACATGGCAGTGAATTGGTCGCTGACACGCTTGAACAGCTCCTGGATGGCAGTGGAGTTACCAAGGAAGGTAACAGCCATCTTGAGGCCGCGAGGAGCAATGTCGCACTGAGCAGTTTGAACGTTGTTGGGAATCCACTCGACAAAGTACGCAGAGTTCTTGCTCTGTACACTCTGCATCTGCTCCTCGACCTCCTTCATCGACACCTTGCCACGGAAGACAGCGGCGACCTAACAGACACCATGTTGAACGTAGGTCAGATATTATGTAAATTAACGTACGGTGAGGTAACGACCGTGTCTGGGGTCAGTGGCGGCCATCATGTTCTTAGCATCAAACATTTGCTGAGTGAGCTCAGGAACAGTGACGGCGCGGTACTGCTGGCTGCCACGGGCAGTCAGAGGGGCGAAGCCGGTCATGAAGAAGTGAAGACGAGGGAAAGGAACTAAGACATCCTTATGTCAGGACCGTTAAATAATTGAGAGAGCCGCAAACGTACCCATGTTGACAGCCAACTTCCTCAAGTCGGAGTTGAGTTGACCAGGGAAGCGCAAGCAAGTCGTGATGCCAGACATAACAATCGAGACAAGGTGGTTAAGATCACCATATGTCGGTGTTGAGAGTTTGAGAGTTCTGAAGCAGATGTCGTAAAGGGCTTCGTTATCAATACAGAACGTTTCGTCAGAGTTCTCGACGAGCTGGTGGACGGAGAGGGTGGCGTTGTAAGGCTAAAGTTGGGAGGTCGAATCAGCGAATAGACTGCGCAAAAAGCAACAAAACAGACCTCGACGACTGTATCGGAGACCTTGGGACTGGGAACGACTGAGTACGTGCACATCATACGGTCGGGGTATTCCTCGCGAATCTTCGAGATCAAAAGGGTACCCATACCAGCACCGGTTCCTCCACCAAGTGAGTGGGTAATTTGGAAGCCTAACGATGCCACATCAGGAATATTCAGGAGCTCTGAACTGGGAAAACTTACCTTGAAGACAATCGGTTCCCTCGGCCTCCTTGCGAACGACGTCAAGGACAGAGTCAACGAGCTCAGCACCTTCAGTGTAGTCTAAAAAACCGTGTGAGTATGAGTATCACAGCAACCTCAAAGGCTTGGTTATACGCACGTCCTTTAGCCCAGTTGTTACCAGCACCACTTTGTCCGAAGACAAAGTTGTCAGGCCTGAAGAGACCACCAAGAGGGCCAGATCGAACCGAATCCATGGTGCCGGGTTCTAGATCAACCAGGACGGCACGAGGAACGTACTTGTTTGCACCGATCTCGTTGTAGTAGACAGAGATGCGCTCAAGTTGAATATCGTTATTCCCCTGGTACAAGCCATCGGGACCAATACCGTGCTCATCGGAAACGACCTCCCAGAACTTGGCACCTTGATAGGTAGGTGAAGTGATCAGGATAAGAATCGAAAGAGGTGATATCAATACACACCAATTTGGTTACCACACTATCGTCACGATTTTCAAATGTCAGTAGCAGTACAACTGGCACACGAAAAGATATCTACCTGGCCTGTCTGGAGATGTACGATTTCACGCATGCTACGAGGAAGGACGTCAGTGACTGCCAACACGTATGTGAAAGTGGTACGACAAAGAAACGCGACTTAATCGCGTGTCGTGGCATGTTCTGCCTCACGAAATGGCGAAAAGCGCGACGTATCGAAACAGAAAAGCAGGGATAAGCACTTACATTGAAAATTAGAGAGGGAAGATGGGGTATTGTCGTTCAAGGAGGGGTGATCGAACACGAAGACAAGAAAATGAGGAGAGGTCCGGGCAGAGGGTGAACTTAAATTTTGAAACCCCGATTCACATTCCGGGTGGCGCGTGCACCCCACGCACCAACAACGTTGTTGATGGCCATTATCTTCACCTGAGAGGCTAAGCGAATATGGACAGCTTATCCACTTGGGAAGACTCTGCGAGACCTAAACACGAGGCGGCGCTCTCCTACCTCTGTGTATTTTCTTAGAATAATGAATAAACTCCAAACTTTCATGGTCTTCTGGTGTCTTCCGATTTGTACCGTGACCCCTGTTTCTTATCATGGTCAATCACAATTTTGAAAGGACATATTTTGTTCTCTCCTCCCCTCAATGCACCCTAATAGGCTCGGGCATCGAACTGCATATCGAATTATCCTCGAAGACGAAATATCAGGTGGCCACATGCTTTACTCACTCCGTAAATACGTTGTATTGAAATATTTCTATCATCAAACCAGAAGCAGGCCATGTTACACCGGATGAATCTTCGTGTATTTAATCCCAACAACGCTGTACAACCAAACCCCAACAACCAAACCCAAGCGGACCTTGACATTCCTTTGTAAACGTGAGCAGACCTACTTTTGTCTCTTATTTGCGCTATTTTCAAGCTCTCTTTTACTGTAGCTTATGTCACCAAGGATAATTACCATGGTTGCCCACCCACTTTGATGCACTCATAAATGAACTGCGCCGGGACAACTCTTTTTCGACAGAATCTTCAGAGTACAACGTAGCAAGTATTGCATTCATTATCTACTTGCTATGGCAACCCCGCGTTCGTTTCATCTCAACTTTCAAAGGTTGATATTGATAGGCACGCATGCAATGACAACAAGACCCGACTACACAATTTCGTTGTCATCAGATTGCAGTTTGTGGAAATATTTTCAAGACTTACGAAGTCATCGCCGCTGCAGCAAACAGCTTCGTTGTTACATTGGTTTTGACCAATGCCGAGAATGTCGATCGGGACGCAGTCGATACCGCTATCGACAGAGGGATCAGGCAAAGCTCCCAGATAAAGGGTACAATAAGACATACACCAAGGCCTCTACACCCTGAAGAACGACGCCTAGCAGGCCAAGGATGGTCCCAACGAGACTTCCATCCGACTGTGAATACTGTGGTTCAGAGGTCGATCCATATATCGGCGGAAAGACACGTACGCGCTCCAATGCATTGCAGCATTGAGTTGTGCCCGTTGTACACTGGCTTGCAGGTATCGGAGTCGAGGAAGTCGGCTAAAATTCTGAGCTGAGGGCTGCGATGACGACGCATGCATGGACAACACATACACTGGTCACGGTAACGGTAGTTTGGGCAACGACAAACATGGTGAAGGCCAGTAGGACCAGCAGGAGCATCGCGGGGACACGGGAAAGCATTGTGATTGTGAGGGGATTTGGGTGAGCGCAAACCTTTTATAACTTATATTGGTTGCCAAGGACCAATCACGCCGAAGCGGGGTACCAGTTCGCCGTCAAAAAAGACTGACGAAAAAGCTCAAATTACTTCACATACGGGCCCCGAGAGGCATGAAAAGCGGAAGAGAATAGCTTTCCGCTTGACATATGACATCAGAGTGACAGGCCTTGGAAGTTGGGAGACTTGGTTCCTGTCGACGATGCCGGTGTCTGGCAAACTTTTGGTCAACATGATTACTGCGATATAAGTTAGAACTTTGCCGAATCATTCAACAACCCGTGGCGCTTCTGTCTACCCACCTCCATATTCAGGCACAGTCTCCACATGGTCATAGTCAACGTCAATCGGGCCTACAACAAGTAAGTATGGCTACATTCTTTTATGCATATTCAACGCAAGATTAACTTCGTTATCTTGATGTTGCCAGTTCTGTGGTTATAAAAAGGTTAGAACACACAAACAAGTCTTGGCGAGCATAAATGGGTCTCGTGCGAGTAAAATAAAGTTTGGGCTACTTAGATATGGGAGAAGCAGAATTTTCCGTGAGGGATATCTCACTGGCAGCCCGTTTATTATCGTTTGCAAACAAGTTGGCACAACGCAAAATCGTCACTTTTGTGGTCCAAACGTCGGCGAACGATAACTCGTGAACACGTCCACCGCTCAGCTTCTGGCTTCAGAGGGGATGTTATGGATGTCAAGGCTAGGGCACGGTGTATATATGTAAATTTCACATTTCTCAGAATTTACTTTTCTTGGCACCGTTACCAACGTCGGCGGGCCCTCCTTTCACAACGGACTGTCGGAAGACTATTCTGAAGGCACAGAAGTCTGTCGGTAGCATGTACTGAGGGTCATAAGGAGTTTATAAGGGGAGATGAGGGTGATAAGGAACCATTCCAGCCGCTGAAGCATCCCGTAAACATCACTCTTACTCATGTCCAGTGTTCGAATTCAATTTCGCTGATTTCTCATGACACTTGGATTTTCGCCCTAGATCTCCATGCAGCAGGGTACATGCATGCATGATTCCTTTGTTACTGTCGAGCCTGAGGTTGACTGGTGACGTTGGATCTTCACTATTAAGACATGGACTTTGCAAGCTGCCCCTCACTCATTGTATCACTTGTAGCAAATGTCGAGCAAATACCATCCTGTGCTCCGGCCGTTTCGCATCCTTTATAATACATTATGATGACAAGAAAGTCCTGGGTCCGTAAACGACATACCAATGGATACGCGTCAAAAATAGCCCAAAATCTAAGGTAAGATACGGTATCATGTATCATAAGGTGTTTTCCAAGGTGGATACCCAGAGGCTGCCTGGAATGCGAGTTGCGAGGAAGATGGTGTCTCAGCATTATATTCCGACTGAAGACGGGACTGCCCCAGTAGTGATAGCATTGCATCATTCGGCCCCATGAACGCGCGTTCTGTGGCTTCATCGTCGGCAACAATGGCACCCGTTCTCTTGTCCAAGCGGAAGTATAGCCCTTTCAATTTGCGCTCTAGAGTCGCCTCGTCATCATATGGGAGAAGCAATTCTCCAAATCCAGACCGTGCCGTTAAGGCTACTATAGCTGCAATGCTACCTGGTGGAGCAGTAAGAAGCACCCGCCTTCGTAACCGCTGATGGAATATCTGAGTGATGAATCCTGCTATCCCTACGAATACGAGGAGTATCGCAAGCATGTGACCAGGGAAGGGACTGAAGATGCATTAATTCAGTCAGCTCCGGTTTCGAATCCAAATGAAGGGGACGCACTCTATCCAGAGCAGAGGAATGAAAGAAAAAGCCTCCCCAGGTATGGTGGTGTTAGCGTTGATAAAATAGATGGATTGCGCAACTAGAGAAAGATGCTGCGTCTTGGTAGAAAAAGTGAGTCTGCACGCCTGGAAATTCGTAGATAACCTGAGCGGCGTACATAAACAGTGCTCGTAATGTCTAGAAATCCGTTGGGGAGGTCAAATACTGACTGCGGACCACCAGGCTGTTGGGAGGCAAAACGGAAGATGGCTCCGGGAACGCCAGCTCTTGTCGCGACTGCCCGAGCTTGAATGAAAGGGTTGGAGTTGTTAGGAAAAATAAGACTTATTTCAAAAGTGAGGAAGCGAAAGAGATATGAGCGAATAAACCAACCCGTTAAAAGCCTGCCCATTCAACGGCGCTCCTGTGACGTTATTGTCGGGAACGTATTGGTTCAGAATAGATACATCGTAAAGTGTTCTGTCTGCAGCCATGGCTGACGCTGTAATGTTGAACACCTTGATCGAGGGAGAGCAAAATACTGTTTGTACTTCGGGCGTGCCGTCGTCTTGGTTATTGAAGTACCTGAGAGCTTATGAGCGTTCCACTAAGATAAGGCAGTTAGATCATGTACCAAAACATGACTGGCTGGAAAGTGATATTTGCGCTTGCCGCATTTCCTGGGCACGGCACGTTCAATACGCCATACTGAATGGCAGAAAGCTAAACTGACATCAACCGAGGCTCTGAAGATATGATTCAAGGGAGCGCACCGTCGGGTCATAGCTCACAGAAACCGTGCATCCTTCAACCGATGTTGACGTCAGGGAAAATGAATTGGGCGCTGTCTGGGTTAAATTGGTTTGCACTGGATTCGCGCAGAATGGCGACGTCTGGATGCCGGTGGTGTTGACGCTCAGACTTCCATTCATCCCGATACTAGAAGGAAACTAGACCATTGATATATGAAATCCTGAATTTAAAAAAATTGTAAATACTTACTGTAAATGCCCCTGTAGCCCATCCGCCCGAAACGAAAGGAGGGTCAGGCAAATCATGAAACACCGCGGCTTCAGCGAACCCAGCAGCTGCGACAAATGCGTTGAGTTGATCAACATCAGGTGCCAGTCCAATCTCGGAAAGACTTGTGACAGAAGTCCCTTGAGAAGCATTTTTAAAGGCCGAAGTCAAGACAGGAAGGTAAGACCTACATTGCCCTTGGTCCTTTTGTCGAAGTTGAAAGATAGCTCCCGCTGTAGTTTGCTGTTAGTGAGGAAATGAAAGGTATGCAGATCGCTTGTACCTAACGGTTGGAAGATAAACGTCGTGACCGCCGTTATTGAAGTCCAGTAGACGATTTGATGTCTGTATTTAAAGCCGTGGAAGATTGACGCTGTTGGACTGAGAGAAATTCGTCAGGTTTATGCATGCCAACCACTGACATTCAACAAATACCCAAGCTTAACCTATTTTTGGACGGAGTGAGTAAAATAATAATCAGGAAATGTAGAGACCTACATAATCAAGAAGTATACTTTCTTCAGCAGGGGAACGGCCGTGCCACAGCAGGATATAAGGCTGTAAGGAATGAGCACAAGACAAGAAGTAAGTCTTATTACAACGTACTTGCAACCATCTGACGGTATATGCAATCTCTCGCCAGACGTATCCAGCTGGTATGATTAGCCTAGCTATTTATTGAGCTCAGTTGGCTATTGAGAGGCCATTCTATCTTACAAAGACGGTATAAAAGACTAGAGACAATATAGGTCAGGTTTTGCGCAAGTCAATAAACTTAACAGTGCACGGACCAGCAGGAATTGTGGCGAGACTAGAGTAAATACATTTACTCGCGGGACCATAAAACCTGTTCCACAGTACATCAGATTTGACATGACACGATGGAGACAGCAGAATTACCACCACGCTTGGAAGATATCTGTGTCGCTATCTCCAACCCCAGTCCCATGAACAACATGAGCAGAGGTGTCCCCAGCGATACAAACCAGCTCATCTTCCAATTACTCTAGCCAAGGGATATCAGCCAAGCTCCCCAAAAGAGACGAAAAACACACAAATCGAGGCGGCTTTTTTCCATCAGAGCTTACGGAGGGTATGAGATATGTTGAATCTCGAAATCGTTCTGAGCCTCTACTCGAACGGTCGGAATCCATCGCTGAGGGAGTAGAGGTCAAACAGCCTGGCGTAGCCCTAAGGAAGGTTGAGGTAAATAGTTAAGATGAAGTAAGAAACACATGGCCAATGGCAGTGTTGGCTTCGATGCCAACCTGTCAGCGGGGAACGCAGTGATGATTCTCAACAGCATCGCCACCGATCATTTCCTACAACGGAAGCAAATAGGCTCATATACTTCCAGAATCGCGGCAAAAAACACCAAATTATATTGATTACTACCACTCTCACCTTGGCAGCTTGTATTTCGTTGTCTCACAATGGTCGTGTCCAGGAGTGGTTCGGCGATAGCGCATAACGGATCCGAGTTCTTCCAATTTCACTCGCACAGCCGCGGTGTGCTGCGAGGCGAAACACCGCTCAAAATGACCTCAAATCGGCTGTGAAACACTAATGGGCAGAGCATGATGCGTTCTAGCTATGATGATTGAAGAGGCGCGTCGAAACATCGTTAAAAGCGAGTGCGTATATTTGTGATCTACAGTCCGTCTTGGTCTTCTGTCCAACATGATAGAAGAATCTAGGAACTTCGTGATACCTTATAAGCTGATCTGAGTCCTTCCTCAGTGCGCAAGCCGATTGAAAGATCAAATTCTCAGTACGTTGTGTTAATAACCGGGGTATCAGAGGTACTTGGGGCCATAATAACGGGGCCGCCTGGTGATGTTATGATGATGAAGAGGAAGACTCCAAAGTATACACCGATCGAGAATACCCATGACTGTTAACTGAGGAACCCCGAGCAAATTCCCGCCACCACGACCCCAGCGCTTCATTCCAAGGTTGCCTCAGGCTTCCGCTCATCTCTTCACCTGAGGCGACTTGGTCATCATCATTGACGGCAGCCTCAACATTTGCTTTATGCATCAAAAGGCTCGGCGGTGCAACCACACTTTCTTCACCCGAATAAGTAAATCCTCGAAAATTCGCCTGTATGCTGTTCGTCAAAGGACTCCCGACCGACTTGAAATTATTCTTCCGCTGTCTGATTTGTATACCCTGGCTCTCCTGTTCGCTTTCAAGAAGCCTATTTTGAGACCCTAGGTTGCCTGATGAGAATGATACCCAGTTCTCATGTGGGTCTTCCATCACCATGTCACTGATGTCAGTGGATGTGAATGCCGGGTGGAAGTTATATGTGGACTCGTCCGATTCGACAAATGGCTTGAACGGGGGTGTTACTTGCTTGAGCGCAAGTATCTTCCAATCAATCGTCGAGAAAAAAGGGTGCTCCTTGAGCTCTGCGGCACCACGCGTAGCGCCTAGTCGATGTTTGGGATTTCGGTTCAGAAGCTAAGTTTCAACAAAAAGTTGTAAAATAAATGAACGAGAAATACGGGAAAAAGAGGCACCCACCTCCTTGACGAACCGCTTTCCATCCTGACTAACAACCCCCGACGGGAAGCGAATCTTTCCAAAACAGATATTTTTATACATCTGCTGAGTGTCCTCCGCGTAGAACGGGCTCCACCCACAACTCATCTCAAAAAATATCACGCCCAACGACCAGAAATCGACAAGTTTCGAGTAGCCTTCCTCATCGAGCAGAACTTCTGGGGCAAGGTACTCCACGGTGCCGCAAAAAGTATTTGTCAACGCATCCGAGTGTAAATCGGGCTTGGAAAGCCCAAAATCACACAGTGCAATATGGCCCGTGGCGTCGAGGAGGACGTTCTCCGGTTTGAGGTCTCTGTGGGCCTCGCGTGAGCCTAGGTGAAACGGTGACGGAACTGCGAAGATACGCACCGGTATATGATGCCAAAATTATGAAGATATTCGAGAGCTAGGATGAGTTCTGCAACGTAGAATCTCACCCGTGCTTCACTAAAACGCGTCTCGCGCAGCAGATGCCAGAAGAGCCCGCCACCGCTCTTGAAGTCCGTTACAAGGTATAAGTCTGTCTCAGTCTGGAAACTGAACTTGAGTCCAGTGAGGAAGGGAGAGACTGATGCTCGCTGTAGGATCTTGCGTTCGCTGATGGTATTTGCGATTTGTTTTTTAGCGACAGTCTCTTTCTTGGAGATGATCTTCATTGCATAAATCCGCTTCGTATCTCGTTTTCGCACTTGAAAGACTCTCCCAAAGGAGCCTCGTCCGATAAGCTTGAGAAATTCGAAATCTCGTGGTGTAAGCGCTTTTTTTGTCTGCGATGAGAGATGTTGAGCGGAGGGGCGGATAAAAAAAGTTGTTGTGAACAAATCACCTTGTACTGTTCGAACGATATTTGTAGACGTATCTCGCCGGTTACTACCTCGTTGGCATATGGCTTCAACCTGGTTTGCAATTAGGCATTTTAAATTGGTTCGTCGGAGCGAAAGGGGACTGACTTGTACCACTGGTCGATCCTGTGATCGTGCACCAATACTGGCTTTACTTGCACGGATCCCAGGAAACCCTGATCTTCAACGGACCGATCGTACACATTGAAAGTTACGAAAGATTCCTTTGATGTAACGTCACTGAAATGTAGTAAGTATGCAATAAATCTGAGCTCGGATTAGGAGCGTACAAAGAGACTTCATGCTTCCAAATAGGACTATGAGCAGAGTTTGCTGAAAACAAGCTGCTCGATGAAGCGGGGGAGGAGGGAAGATCCTTCGCAGTGCCCTTAACCTCCTTGTCGACTTCAACAGCATCTCGAGAGATGAACTCATTCTGTTCGAACAAGATGACGACGTATGGGCGAGCAGAGGACGCGCGCACATTGAGGCCGCGGGCTTGTATTAATTTGACGTGAATCTGGCCCTTGGAGGTGAATGCAGATGTAGGTGTGGAGGAGGTAGTAGTGGGGTCAACATTCACGCTGACGCTTGTCTGCAACATGGTTGCACCGATGGAGAATGGTGCAGGTGCAGGTGCAGGTGCGGGTGTTCCGACGTGGGATGCAGATGTGAGTGTGGAAGAGGTAGTAGTGGGGTTAACATTCACGCTGACGCTTTCCTGCGACGCCGTTGCACCGATGGAGAGTGGTGCAGGTGCAGGTGCAGGTGTTCCGACGCGAGATGCAGATGTGAGTGTAGAAGAGGTAGTAGTAGGATCAACATTCACGCTGACGGTTTTCTGCAACGTCGTTGCACCGATGGAGAGTGGTGCAGGTGTTCCGTCGCGGAATCCAGCAGCGACGCCCGTTGCGCGTGAGACAGAAATGTTCATACTCCCACCTTGCATGATACTCTCCCCAATCCTCTGAACACCATCAGCACTCCTTAGTCCCTCACGTTCCCTCTCCTTCTTCCCATTCCCCTGATCACTCCCAGTACCATGCGATTTGTCGTCGTTGTTCATCGAACACTCATGCAACCCCGCCGCAAGTAACTCCAGCCCCACAGCTCCGTGATCGCCAGAATGCTGATAATGATACCTCAACCCATTCATATTCTTATACCGCCTCTGGCAATCACCAATTCCACATACAAATGGTCGTAGGCGTTTCTGCGCCTCTTGTTCGACTTGGAGGAGTTCGATCTCGGTTACCGCACCAAGGTCTCCATAAGCCGTATGCGATAAACCCTGTAGGAACGGCTCGCCGGTGGTAGAGTCTGTTCCGTTGCGGGAAACCGCACCCAAGGACGCAGAGCGTGAGAGACCTTCGTTGGTTTCACTCTCGCGGCGCTTACGGACAAACTCAAGGAGGTCCTTGACGTGCTCTGTGTTCTTTGGTGGTGCAAAGTTACACGAGCCATGAGTAGTGTGGTACTTCAATCCATTGGCATTTTTATAGGACTTGGTGCAGTTGGGTTTCGGGCAGCGGAAGGGCTTAGCATCGGTGGGCTGGGGTCCTTCGGGAGAGTTGGAGGGCATGTCCAGTAATGAACTGTGAAGAGAGATGGCACATCAGGCGCCACTAGTTTGACATGCACAGCAGCGCGTGCCTTTCCCCTCTTGATAACTAGAATAATATTGCATGAGCAGAGGTTTCTAAGCCATTCACTTCGCAGTACAGTCCGCTTGATTGCTTTACAGCCTCCCGCTGTAATTATGCTTAAGAACTGGGAGGAGGTCAGACTCTGAGAGATCAGTGCTTTAGTGACTTACCTTGGTTACCTTTACAATGGCGAGACTGTTGGTGAATACTAACAACGCAATGCGACGCGTCTTGGCTTCAACGAGGCAGTCCTGAGAGCTATATATTCATCACAGGCGTACGGAAGAGGAAGCTGAGAGAGGACCGACGTGACAAATAAACAAGAGTTTCCTTTGCCCAGAATGGACAGCCTCGCCGACGACGAAAAGAAGCCGTTTGACGCCGAGGGCCACGACGACGACGACTCGCAGCCAGACCCCGATGAGGACCTCATGCTCGAGCAGGGCCACGGGCGCGTCTGGCTCGTTAAAGTGCGTGACCCTCATCAACTGAAGCTCAACTGACGGCGCCGCCCCAGATTCCCAAATTCCTCCTTGCACGGTGGTCAGCTATCAACGCAGAGAACGTCCATCTAGCGTCCATTCGAATATACAACGATGAGAAAAGCCCAACCACTGGCAAACCACGCATGTTCCTCTTCCTGCCGCCCAATGTCGACCCCAATGCCCCACCGCCAATCGACACTCCCATGCCATCCGCCGACCGCCCAGTCTTCGCCAACACCACCTCATTCGTCGCAGATGGTCCAGAGCCCGACTACTACGAGCTCGACATGATCAACGACAACGTCGACAACCAGATAGTCGTCGCTGAGCGCCCCAAGGACGCTACCCTCTCCGCATCCACCAGCGCTGCCGCAGCCACTCCCAACTCCCGCGCACGAACTACCATTCTCACAGGCCGCGTCAAACACGAGTGCAATCTACGCCCAGCATTCACAGAACGTTACAGACAGCAAATGCGCTCTCGTCACCTCAAGTACAACACCCCCACGCGGCAGATACGCATGATCGACGAAGCCGGTGTCGCCGGTGGACGTGGTGGGATTAATCGCCTCAGCAGTGGCGTCGGCGTCGGCGCAGGCAAGGCCTTTGGGGATCTCATCGTGCGTATCATATCACTATTACTCTATATCAAATCCTCCAGCCAACATTTCCCCAGAAAACCAAACCAAAACACACCAAAGGCACATTCGAACGCATGGCCCGTATGCCCCGCAACCAACTCCTCGACCAAATCTTCTCCCTTTTCCGCGACCCGCCCCGTTGGAGCATTAAGCCCCTGCGCGAAAAGACGCAACAGCCCGAGGTCTACCTCAAAGAGGTCCTCTCCGAGGTCGCCTTTCTCCATCGCAGCGGGGAGTACAATGGCTTATGGGAGCTCAAGGACAACTTCAAGGAGGAGGGGATCAAGGCGGAAAATGTGCCGGGACCGAGTGGAATGGGCATCGGCGATGTTAAAATGGAGGTTGATGAAGAAGAGGATGAGGATGATGACATGGAGGAGGTTTCGTGAACGCCACACTGTATTTTTTCTGTCATGCTTTTCTTAACTTATGCTACTAATCACAATGTATTATATTTCACGAGTTGCAGAAGCTCGTACACCCATGAACCTGTTCTCAAGCTGGGCGTTTCTTCCTTGAGCATGTGGCCCAATTCCTAAGACAAAAAGGACCCAACAGCATTTGTATCTCGCGACCTCTTTAGTTAACACAATCGAGGGGCCCTGCGCCTGTCGCCCTGCTGTTGACTCTGCCATGGCCAATGCGATGATACATGGTGCCTATTTCCATATTTTCTTTTTTCCTACGAGAGCACGGCTGCTTATGTATTTCATTCAAGTATCGTCAAGCCAACAATTTCGTCAAGATGCGTAGGATACGGAGAAAATCCACGGACCGGAGAATACCCGTCCTTCAATATGTCAAAATCAAGTTCCCTCGACCTCGGATGCGTACGGTCTGATGTCAACCGTCAATTTATCATTTCATTCGGGCGGTTGGCCCCCCTTTGTCTCAAACTGGAACGCCCGCTACCAGTCGTTGGACTTTATCGGACGGCTTTCTGTCAGGAACACTTCGAAGTCGCCGCTCACAATACTTATCCAAAGTATGACGAGAGCAAGCCCGCTGCACTTATTTGTAACACTGTACTGGCGACATACACACGGTGGTGTTCAGTGCCAATGATCCAATATTCATCTTCACTCCTAACTGGGTTGAGCTTCTTATCACCGCCAGGGACACAAGTTATCATCATCGTGATCAGCGATACTCATCGGCGCTTCTTCGAGGCAGTACTTATGTCATGCCATGGCGATCCTATGTAGATGATCTGATCTGGCAACTGGCAACTCCACCAACGGTGTTCATCAGCTTCAATTAAGGTAGGTGTCTTAGTCAAACTCAGGTCTTGACGGTCAGCTATGGCCAGGTATTCAGTATTCCGTACACCGCAGACCACCTGCTAATTCAAGTTCAGACCCTTCAAGAAAGAGGCCCTAGTTCCTAGAAACCTATACTATAGAATGTATGTATGCTTTTCATCTTGTCATTAATTGCATCTTGATGCTGACTTCACGATGAAGATAACAGGAACGATCGCTGCCAGACCGAGACGAGTACAGCCAGACATAGATATCCATCAAATGTCAATAAGTACTACATACATGCTTCCCTACACGTTGCTCATTTACAGTCGGCGCCTCGGCACCTCAACAACCAGCCCCTGGGTCTCAGGCCATTATGTTACATGCCAAGGCCCAAGCAATTGTCCGGAGACGACAACCCGCACATACACCATAAATATCCCTTCAAAATTCCATGTTCGTCCTTCCTTCTTTTCATTTCCTTTCCTCGTATTGATAAGTACACCCATAGAACAAATGCGTCTTCTGCGAGCAGTATCTGCTGCCACCGCCATCGCGGCAGTGTCTCTAGCACCTATCATCGCGGCCCGAAACAACCCAGCCCGCCGCGACGATCTGTCGGTCGCTACCGACATTTGTGGCGAGATTGACGCAGACTTCAATGTCCCAAACCTACTCCTTCCCGGAAAGACCATCAATCTGGGCCATATCCGTGTGTCACATCCTTCGCTCACTAACGCGGATGCTGAGGTCCTAACGCCGCTCATTTTCATTTGTAGAGGAATGTCTTTGCATCTCGGGCGTCTCGAATTTCATGTCCACCCACTCGTTCGGAGCCGCGGCGCTTGCCCTCGTCGGGGAGGCTACTACCACTCAAACCCTGACTAACCTGGTAAATTCAAGTTTCAGCGTGGACTCTCATATCCTATACCCATTCCAGTCAACTCACCCTGCTCTCAGATCTACAACTGTCCCGGGCAGACGTGTCAATACCCTCCGCACTCAGTTCCGATATGCCAGCCTGGGAATCCCTGTGGATTTACTTGCAATAACGGGTACTTGTCTTCGTCATGATCCCCTCGTTGACAAGTTACCATTGTTAATCGCGTTCAGACAGATACACCCCATACCCTGCCTATATGCCAACACAATGCGTCTGTAGCCCCCCCTACACAGAGTGCAACGGTATGTGCGGGATGTTCCAAGGGTGTCCCAGCGGATACCTCGCCAAACGTGACACTCTCCGCGGCAAGCGCTGTCCAACGGGCTACATGGCCTGCGGGATTCCCTCGCGTGGCGCCGGCTCATGGGAGTGCCTCGACACACAGACTGAGCTCGAGAGCTGTACGTTTCCCTCTTCCTTCCTAAATATTACCACTTACTATTCATTTAATTGATTACCCTACATAGGTGGTGGATGCGTTTTATCGCTCTATGATGGAGATTCTCCCGACGGTGAGGACTGTACTGCGATCCCAGGCGTGGCGGACGTGTCGTGTGTCGCGGGGGGGTGCCACGTTCATCGTTGCATGCCTGGATACGAGGTAGCATCTGCGGGAAATTCGTGTGTGTATCGAGAGGATAGGGATCCGGTGCTTCTAGCGGCGCAGTATGGGCTCGACGTGGTGGAATATGGGTTACGTATGTGATAGCGTGGGGTGAAGAAAAGTCAGAGTAGGTGATTGTGAGGGCTGGGTTTCTCAGAACTGTCTGTTGTGAGATCTGTTGCGTATGGTAACTTCTTTATTTTATTCCTATGTTCCTATCGAGGCGGCTCTTGGGTAATCGAATATATAGCTCATCTGCATTCTTACATAGCTTGGCGATGATGGGCTACAACAGAAGTTTAGATGTCCAGTATTGATAAAGATCGTAACGTTACAAGTTAATTGTGTTCCCCCTTCATCAGAATCCGTGCCATGGGTGAGAAACAAGTATTTTCTAAGTAGTGGCGCTTATAAGCTGTCAGTGTGAATGTGGCCGCACAATGAATATGTTTCCGCAGATTTTGGTGGCCGGCCCGGGTATCCATGTCAAAGCGAAGACACTTGTTGTCACAACACACATTGACCATGTTCACACACCGTGTCAAAGCTCTGAAGCGTGGCCCGAAACTAGATTATCTGAATCCTCTATCTATGGCCGAGAGTCAAACAAAGCAAGGCTTCTGACTGGCAAAATGATTTTTCGACCTTCTAGGCTCTGCAACGACTTAAGTTCAAGACCAATTATCCGGGAACATACAGAACCTTGCTTGAATCTCTGTTCACCATGATCAAAGCTGCAGCTGCTTTGACCACTTACTCGACCCTTCTTTCAAGTCAAAGCTTCCCTGTGCTCATTTAAAATGCCCTCGCCATGCCCAACATCGCTCAGAAACGCGTCCTCCTCTCATCATGACTCAGGCAGATCTCGAATCACCAAAGCCCTCTCTCCTAGCAGAACTCATAGAACGATGGACATCTCATGCTTCGAAGGAGTTCGACCCGATACCCACTGGCTGGGATATCGGTCACTGGCGATATAGCCGGCTTCTTACCTTGATCAACCTTCTACACCGCATTTCCTCCCGCGAGAGGTCCTATCATCAGTACTACGTCGAACGGCTCGATGCTTTGGAACGGTGTTGCAACCGTGCATATGCACGGGGGTACCCAGTTACAGGATTTTATGAATTCTTGAACAGTGTTGACGAATGGCGCAGCAATCCTCTGCCTCGCCTCATTCTCGTGGACACTCCATATCGGATGGTAGTTGTTTCCACTTTGGAGAAAATGTACGAGGACTTAGAGGACTTGAAGACCGAGGTCTCCAAACGTGGAGGCCTTGCATCGGAAACATGTCGCAAGGGTACATTGTGAGTTGGAATTGTCAGTTTTCTTCACAACAACTGTGGTAACTCATGCCTTCATCTGTAGACGCGTTGTTAAACTGGGTGACGCACCGGAAGAGTTTCCTGAGTATGCGAATATAAGTCTTTATTGCACGTCTTCCTCTGACCTTCCTTCTTATAAAGGGATCTCCTTCACAAGATAGAAGCAAAACTGAAAATAGCAGAATGTTGTTATGAAGAATGTGCCAAGTTTATGCAACCGATTCTTCCCAAGGACGAGGCTTCCCTGATCAGCTGGTTAGAGAATGCCGACTATAATGATAGGCTGGAATTTGAAATCGCTAGCCGTGAGTTCTAGTTGCCTTGATCTTGGTTTACCCAAGGATAGGTTTGCTCATTCTCCGCAAAACAGTTGGCACCAAATGGCCTCCATATGCCAGGCTTCTTCCAAAACGTCGTGGCGACTTGGATTTCCTATTCATGGATATCGAAGAGATAGCCGACGGGATTGAACATTTTACGTCGACAGATGTGGCGGGTCTCGGTGCATGGTTTGAAGGCTGTGGAGATCATGACGATTCTCCCAAGATTCGTGTAGATTTATCATGCATTCATGATCCTGATGACGGCCCCTGCATTCACACTATGTTCGCTGAATGCACTCCCATCGACTTCACATACAACGGGTATACCCCAAGGATGGACTTCGACATCAATGGCAATTATCTATCGTAGATGTATAACTTATATCACCCATTGCAATATGCCAAGTATTTATGATAAATGCAATTTGTTTTGTCTCTGTTCATTTCAACCCAAGTTTACTCTCGTTTCCAATTTCAAACCAAACCTGTCTCACACATGACACTGTCTGGAAAGAGGTTCATTCATGATTTCTCTTGGTAAATTTCGAGTATTTCCTGAGTTACTTAATTGACAAGTGACCAGTTATTATCAGATTACGATCTACCATTGTGTTTAGATTAGATCTACGATACTCTTCAGTCTTCACCGCCACCACGAAGTAACCTTCTCAAGTTCTTTAGCACCCCATACGAGATCGTCAATAGTAATGGAGAAGTTACAGTATGTTTAACTCAGTCGAGCGACAAGAACGATGCTGACAGTCCTCAGGATAGCTCCATTTATTAATTTACTGAGCCACTCGCGTTTTTTTTTGACTCTTCGGTCGCAAGAAGGACTTTATCACTCGCTGATACTTTTCAGACTAACACCAGAGCCCTCTTTTTGCGGAAAAGATTCGAATGAACACCCTTCCAGTGAAAGCAATCCCATGTATAAGCAGATCTATGTCATGGAATCGAGCTGTCCTCATCTTGGCGCAGACATGTCCCATGCAGACATCGAAGAATGTGAAACCAGTCTCGTCGCTGTCTGTCCTTGGCACAGGTGAGAAATATATTGTTTCAAGTTCCAGCTCAGGCTGATAAGTTTATTTCCTGTGGAAAGATACGACTTTGACTTGCGTACGGGGAGGAGCGAGACGGGCCTCAAAGCGTGTACATACACCGTTGAAGTCAGGACAGATCCGTCTGACGATATCGACAAGGTTTGGATGGAGACCCCCACAGGCGGCAGTGGATGGCGTCTCGTCGAACTTCGTCCTGTCTCTGAAGGTACCGTGTGCTTCAATGTGAAAATTTTTGTACACTAACTCGGAAGATATCTCGTAAGATTTTGCAGATCCTCCTCCCCAACCATCGGTGCCTTTATTACCTATCACTGCTCCCCCGATAGCGCCTGTGATAACCGACGAACCCGTGATACCAATACATAATCCGCCAACGACGCTGATGCAGTGGGCTGTTTTGATTTTGAACACTCCCAATCCTACACTCAAAGTAGGAATTGAAAATGAAAACTTGTTGTTTCGCAACTTAATCATTGTTTCATCAGGTACAACGCACTCGGGAGGCTGTGAGTCTCTTTAGGACGGGAAAATTGACGTCTATTGGACATAAATCACCTAGTGCGCCGCGCCCGCCTGATGTGCCCCCTCGCGAAGAAACATTTTCTCGAAACACGGTAGACCCCGGGAAGATGAAAAATAGAAAGAATAGGGCCGTTATGCTCCACGCCTTGGCAAACATTGAGCAATGGGCGTTAGTTAACAGAATAAATTGTCCTTTTCATACTGACCTAATATAACATGCAGGATTGATCTTGCGTTTGTTCAACTTTTTTTTATTCACTGACGGTCGCTGATATGGTTCGACAACTCTCGTAGATGGGATATCATCGCGCGCTTTGGTCCATCACACCCAAATATTCCTCCGGCTTTCTTCTCTGACTTCACGAAGATGGCTCTCGACGAGTCAAAACACTTGTGCGCCTTTCTCCTTTCTTCTGGAAAGTTTTGATTTCCTTAAACGCATCCTAGCACACTCCTGACATCTAGATTATCGGCGATCTCCCCCTCTACTCCCTACGGCACTATGCCTGTCCACGCATCCCTATGGGAATCGGCGACCGTCACTTCCAAATCCCTGAGATCGCGCTTAGCTATCATTCACCTGGTTCACGAAGCCCGTGGGCTTGACGTCAACCCAGGAACTATCGAGAAGTTTCGCAAAGCGGGAGATACGGAGAGCGTGAAGGTGATGGAAGTTATCCATGCGGATGAAGTGACGCATGTTACTTCAGGACATCGATGGTTTACATGGATCTGTGAGCAGGAGGGAGTGGACCCTGTACAGGCTTTTCGGGAGGAGGTCAGGCGGGGTTGGAGAGGTGATGTCAAAGGTCCTTTCAATGTCGAAGATAGAGAAAAGGCTGGAATGACGAGGGAATTTTATGAGGGGTTAAGGGGTGAAATGGGACTTTCGACATCAGCGAGCCTAGATTCATTAGATACGATGTCATTGAAAGATGCACTTGCTAGCGTTCGTATAGATTACGACGTACAACGGTAATAGAAGGGGAGGGAGATAGGAATACATATATTACTAATTCGGAAGGTGTCGTTTCCCATCAGATAGCTTAAATTTGGCTGAAAAGTGGTGCATCTTTGAGCTCAAGCTACGAGGAGAGAATGTTAAGAGTGAAAAAAAGATGAGTCGGCCCAGGTTCGAACTGAGGACCTTCTGTGAAGAACAAATTGGATGTTAGACAGATGCGATAACCAACTACGCCACCGACCCATATTGTAAAGGATACTTATAGATATATTGTGATCTGGCCAACTCGGATGAATCTGTTTATTGCGACGCGTTAGTATCGGCTTGTGTGTCTCCGTACCTTCCCGGCTCAAACGTCGTCTAACGAGATACGATATTGCGTTGGCATCCCTCTGAATCGTCAACGCAGACGAAGTAATGAAGTTTATTGCATTCTCATCTGCGCATCCTGGTCCTCTGGGTTGACGAACGACAACGCCAATTTACTATGTTCATCTTAGGTTACGATTCCAGATCAACCTGTTTCTTTGACAGGCACGAGAAGAAAATGTCCCATTTCTATTCTGGCTCCACGAACATTGGTAAGTTAAGTGACCCTAGAGTGACGGCAAGTTGGAGAATTCGACAGTGACAGTCTTGGTCCATTCAGCGTTGCGGTTAGGCTTCTCGCATCATCATCTGAACAACGTATCCGGACTATACAGGGCCGTAAGTATTGCTTTCGTTGTCGATTTACGGCCCTGTAAAGGGCCTATCGTATGCTTGTTGGGCACATCGGACGAATTATTGACCACTGTCAGTCAATCTCATCGCCTTTCTCACTTGTGAAGATTTGACACAATATTAGCATCACACGCGAGGAAGAGAGCTGAGAGGAGGAGAAGATCTAGGAGCGCTTGTCCAGATCACGGACGGGGGGCTGGGGGTTTGGGGTAAGCTCTATAACTAGGGTTGATACGGACGCGCTAGCGTAGAATGTAGCTCGATAGAAACGACCTTAGAAGTAGGCTGACGTATTGAAGCAACGGCGCCTTGCTAACAAAATATAGATATACAACATGCACGGTCGGTTAGTTGAATTGCCTAATAACTAAAAACCTCTGTCGGCATCAAAAACTTATATTTGTTTGTCATGGGTACAACGATGTCGGGGGAAGCCTTGGGCACGCCGTTGATTAGTATTTAACAAAGAAGTGGCGCAGATGGGTCGATGTTGATTTGAAGCGAGGATTTAGGAATAATACTCTTCGTTGAGGGAAGCATTGATCAACGCTTCAGCTTGATTGGATCGTGGGGTAATGGAACATTTGAAAGGTAAAGGCATACTGGCGAAACAATTATCAGCTCAAGGGATTTTAGACAAGATAAAAAATTCAAGTCCGACCAGAGTAAAGCAGATTCATATTCATAGGATGGTTCAATGATATTCCCATGCTCGTCTCGCGCCTTTGCGATGTCAAAGGTGGCAGCAATGGAAGCAACAGCAATCCACACTGCAGAAAGGGCCATGAAGCGCCCAGGACATATCCTAGAGATTGATTAGATTGTGACTGATGTATCAAAGATTTCTTGTGACTACCGTCGCCCAAATCCAAATGCTGCATGCGTGGGGTCCCTCACGTCCGGATTCAGCTTCCCGTCCTTCATGAATCTATCAGGGTTGAATTCAAAAGGGTGGGGATAGATACTCTCGTCATGTAGCATGGCCCTGAACATGCCCGTGTTGAGCACTTGACGAGTTGTTGTTCTACGATGGGGACTCACCAGGCATTGACGATAATCATAGACCCCTTGGGTAGGTGGTATCCATTGAACTCGTCATCAGCGTTAAGTAAATGCGGTAGAGCTGCTCAATTATCAATCAAAGGCAATTCACAGAGAATCAATTTATTCATACCAATTGGTGCGACGTCTCGCCATCGTAGAGCCTCTCTAGTTATCGCAGTTATGTATGGTAAAGAGTCCATATCGTCGAAGGTAGGAAGTTGCTTGACACCGACAACTCGATCAATTTCTTCCTGGGCCTTCTCAAGAGCTTTTGGATTGGAGAGAAACCCGAGGATGCAAGACGCAATGGCCGCCACAGTCTACAAGGGGCTGATCAGCAAAGACGTCAATCAATGATTAATTAGCCCGGCCCTTACAGTATCCGAACCACCTGCGTAGATTATAGTTAATCAGCCATATATTCAACCTACACACGATTAACTCACCTGCGTACAGAACTCCGGCTGTAGACTTGATGATATATTCTTGCTCCTGTAAATCTCCTGTTTCGTCAATTTTCTGAAAACTACTTGATACGAAAGACGGTGTGCTATCGCCATTTTCCTGAAAATCGTTCAGCTGGTCATTAACGTTGACGGCAAGTGATTTCAAACTAACTCACGATGTTGCGTTTGGCAGCGTCGTAAGGCACGTTCACCATATCAAGCGCAAACTTCTTCCAGAGCTTTGCCTTGCGCTTGAAATCTGCACCGGGCATCCATTCAGGTACATACTTAAGAATGGGCAAAGCATCGACAAGGAATCTACCCGGAGTAGCTGCTAAAAGCAAAGGGTGAACACCGCGTATTGCCGCTGTGATGTATGGATCGTCTTTGGGCTGTACATCCAAGCCATACGTGATCGCTATGATAGTCTCGCCCGCCATTCTAATGAACAACGTTAGGAATCTGCAAGAGCCCAGTGGAGATCACTGACTGGCGAAGGCTTCCTATGAGGTCATCCGGTGACCCTAATAGGCGGCGAAGTAGACCATGAGTAGCTTTCAACTCCTGGGGACGGAAGCGCAGAGCCGCAGTCGGATGGAATTCTTGGTGCACCAGGCGGCGATGATAACGCCTTGAAAGGAGAGATTAGCCTTGACGGGGAGGAAAGTGTAATGCATTTATACCAGTATTCCCCTAGAGATGCCACCAAACCGTTACTACAAATAGTACATTTAAATAAACAACAGGACCGACCATAATCCATCAAGGCAAAGCTGAAATCCCATCCCATTAGTTCCCTTATCATCGGAAGACGTGGCCTATACAGACAATGAAATCTAGGCGTAAGACGATAAAGCGACAACCATCTTGCCTGCCTGAGTATATCGAAGATCTCTTCTCCAGAAGCTCGGTTGCAATTTTAGCATTGTCGAGGACAATGATTGATGTTCCCGCAACATCAAGATGAATGATATCAGATCCTTCAATGCGAATAAGAATAATTATATACATTTGGAGGATGTGGCACAATGCTTACCGAACTCTTGACACCATTTGTGGTACGTTTCCCACTCACAGCTTTTTGGCGTGTCGAGAATGTTTCCTATAATTGGAAGCTTCTTGGGACCAGGTGGAAGGGGTAATCGCATTGCATCTCGTCGCCGCTTGAAGTAAAGGTAGGCGGCAGTGGCGACACAGGCAACACCAATGTCAATGGTGATATTTGTCATGAAGATTGAGAGTTGGACATCCATTCCTAAGGTCAATTCAAATTTATCGTGAAGCCATGAGAAGGCCGCTCCTGATTAGGGTGAAACGCGCCAAAATATTGGACCTCTCGGGGGAACGTCTTGATCGGACGCCACAAGAACAATGAAGTAGTAAGGACCCAAACCTTTTTTGGTGGTAATCAGATGTTACAATGCCGCAAAGATCAAACTAAAAGGTCACCAGGGCATCTACAAGGAACCTGTGACCGGAGTCGAAGCACACTGGATCAGCAAGATAGTTCGAAGTATTGGTGATAATAAGTACTCGAACACCCTTGTTCACAATATCTAGAAACCTCGTAAGTAACAGATTTCTGTTGCACTGTAATATTTCCTGTAGATTTATATACTCTGCCAGTCATGAAAAGGTTTAGAACATACGACGACTGTATCACTTACGTTACAGATAGGATCGGAACAGTTATGGCACGAGTAACACATTGTTTATCTAAGCGCAAGCCACCAGAGAGCTTAAAATGCTCGTACTATAGTAGAGTCAGTACAGGATGCTAGTCACATTGAGCGGCATGTCAAGCGATCATTATTCCCCATAATCAGCCTTGATTGGGTGGCCGGGGTCAGATTTAACATTACTTATAATGAAACTGTGAATAAGGTGGTCGGTTTCTCGCCATTCAAGCTGCGTTTCGGTCGTAGTCCCCGTCTCCTCCCTCCTTTGATGCCTGTGAATCATTCGCGTCGTCTGAAGAGATGCTGGTGTTTGAGGTCGCCAAACGATTGTGTGTCGACACCCAGACCGCTCAGGACAATTTGCTACAGTCCAAGATCCAGCGGGCAACGCAGGCTAACAAGTCTCGCGCAGACGACGCCCCGTTCGCAGTTGGAGATCGTAGTTGATCATCGTAGCTATAGGTGCCAATGTAAAGAAATGCGTGGCAAAGTTGATGCTTTGCGATGGCGGCCCGCCATTCCGCATTGCCGCCCAAAGTGTCTAATGTGACCATTTTCCGGCCAACGGCTGTTCTGATAAATATACGCAGTATCACACTCCCAAGGCGTCCGATCTCAGGCTGAATTAATTTTTGGTGGAAAAGACTCTTGATTCTCACATGCGTGGTCGCTGCCGCTGGCAATGCCTCGTGCGTTACGTATAGGGTATGGTCCTGGACATCACCGGCGGCTCTTGAGTAACAATAATGCGGCTCTCGACACGGGGTTGGCAGAAATGGGTAATGAAAATTGATTTACTATTTTCTTTTGCCATGTTCCTGCCACCGGTAGCTTTTCTCACTGCATCCGTATGAACAGTTTTCTTTTTACATTTACACATTTTCCCTCTCGTTTTCGTTTCTAATACGGTGTCATATTTTTGTTTGGCTGGGGAGGAGTGAAATCCCATGGTTACCAGATGTCATTTATAGACATTATTACTTGTGACGGCTCATACGTGTATCCGCCACCCAATTCTTTCTTGATTTCTTCCTTTCTTCCTTTTCCCCATCTTGTACGTATGACACTGGGTTCTGTACTACTCAAACACAGCTTGGTCATATTCTGTGCGTGTCGCCCTGGTTCTAATGAGGACCATGTCCTACATTGGAGTGCTACAGAGCAAGGATTCAGGAATAATACTCTTCATTGAGGGAAGCATTGATCAACGCTTCAGCCTGCTTGGACCGCGGGGTAATAGAGCATTTGAAAGGTAAAGGCATACTATGGATATAATTATCAGCTCAAGGGATTTTAGACATGATAAACGATTGAAGTCTGACCAGACTAAAGCAGATTCATATTCATAAGATGGTTCAATGATATTTCCGTACTTGTCTCGCGCCTTTGTGACATCAAAGGTGGCAGCAATGGAGGCAATAGCAATCCACACTGCAGAAAGGGCCATGAAGCGCCCAGGACATACCCTAGAGGTTGATTAGATTGTGCTTGATGTACCGAAGATTTCGTTACCGTCGCCCGAATCCAAACGCTGCATGCATAGGGTCCCTCACGTCTGGATCTAGCTTCCCGTCCTTCATGAATCTATCAGGATTGAATTCGAAAGGGCGGGGATAGATATTCTCATCATGTAGCATGGCCCTAGGCATGCACGTGTTGAGCACTTGATGAGTAGTTTTTTGGTGATGAGAACTCACCAGGCATTGGCAATAATCATAGACCCTTTAGGTAGGTGGTATCCATTGAACTCGTCGTCAGTATTAAGTAAATGCGGTAGAGCTGCTCGATTGTCAATTAACGACAATTCACAGAGAACAAATTTACTCATACCGATTGGTGCGACGTCTCGCCATCGCAAAGCCTCCCTAGTTATCGCAGTTATGTATGGTAAAGACTCCATATCATCGAAGGTAGGAAGTTGCTTGACACCGACAACTCGATCAATTTCTTCCTGGGCTTTCTTAAAAGCTTTTGGATTGGAGAGAAACCCGAGGATGCAAGACGCGATGGCCGACACAGTCTACAAAGGGCCGATCAGTAAAGACGTTAAATGGATAATTAGGACTTACACTATCCGAACCAGCTGCGTAGATCCCAATTAGGCAACCATATATTCAACATGCACACGATTAACTTGCCTGCGTATAGAACGCCGGCTGTAGACTTGATGATGTATTCTTGCTCTTGTAAATCTCCTGCTTCGTCAATCTTCTTGAAACTACTTGATACGAAAGATGGCATGCTATTGTCATTTTCCTGAAAATCATTCAGCCAGTTATTCAAGTTTGACGGTATGTGATTTCAAACCAACTCACGATGTTGCGTTTGGCAGCGTCGTAAGGCACGTTCACCATATCAAGCGCAAACTTCTTCCAGAGCTTTGCCTTGCGCTTGAAATCTGCACCGGGCATCCATTCAGGTACATACTTCAGAATAGGCAGGGAATCGACAAGGAATCTACCCGGAATAGCTGCTAAAAGCAAAGGGTGAACACCGCGTATTGCCGCTGCGATGTATGGATCATCCTTGGGCTGTACATCCAAGCCATACGTGATCGCTATGATAGTCTCGCCTGCCATTCTAATAAACAAGGTCAGGAATCTGCAAGAACCCAGTGGAGATCACTGACTGGCGAAGGCTTCCTATGAGGTCATCCGGTGACTCTAGTAGACGGCGAAGCAGACTACGAGTAGCTTTCAACTCCTGAGGACGGAAACGCAGGGCGGCAGTCGGATGGAATTCTTGGTGCACCAGGCGGCGATGATGACGCCTTGAGAAGAGAGATCAGCCTCGACGGAAAAGAAAGTGCAATGCATCTATACCAATCTTCTCCTAGAGAAGCCAACCATTATTAGAAATGATACATCTAAATAGACATCTGGACCGACCATAGTCCATCAAGGGAAAGCTGAAGGACCATCCCATTAGTTCAGATAGCATCGGGAAACGTGGCCTATACAGACAATGGATATATGCATAAGACGATACAGCGACAACATCTTACCTGCCTGAATATATCGAAGATCTCTTCTCCAGAAGCTCGGTTGCGATTTGAGCATTGTCGAGGACAATGATTGATGTTCCCGCAATATCGAGATGAATGATTTCAGATCCTTGGATGCGAATAATTATCTGCATTTAAAGGATGTGGCACAATAGCCCACCCAAGTCTTGGCACCATTTGTGATACGTTTCCCACTCAAAGACTTTCGGCGTGTCAAAAAGGTTTCCTATGATTGGGAGCTTCTTGGGACCAGGTGGAAGGGGTAATCGCATCGCATTCCGTCTTCGCTTGAAGTAAAGGTAAGCGGCAACGGTGAGGCAGGCAACACTGATGTCAATGGTGATGTTTGACATGAAGGATGATAGTCAGATATCCATTTCTAACGCCCATTCGAATTTATCGTGAAGGCATGAGAAGGTCGATCCTGATTAGGGCGGGACGCGCCAACTCTTGGTAAGGTTTCTCATCTATCTGAAACACAAGAACAAGCAAGTTTCTTGAAGTAGTAAGGACTCAAACCTTTTCTCGGGGTACTCACATGTTACAACGCCGCAAAAATTCAATAGCAAGGTCACCAGGACATCCACAAGGAACTTGTGACCAGAGTCGAAGCACACGGTTGATTAGCTAGGAGCGTTCGAAGTACCGGCAACAATATTCGCCTTGGAGAATTGTTTGCTAAACGTTCGATGTCTCGAGAACGTTTATTGATATGGGGCTTGTGGAATAGTGTGCTATGGTCTAAACGTAAGCCACCGGGGAACTTACAATCTTTGGCTCGTAGTATAGCAGTGTCAGCATGGGACGCTAGTCGCACATGTCAAGGGCTGATTATTCCCATGAACGATGGGTCTGTCTTCTGTGAAAGGTAACAGTAATTTTAAACACTACTGGATGTTGGTCGTGCGAAGGCGACATATTTGTCGTGATTATCTGCCATGTAAGATTTGTCAAACATCTGGAAGACGGGCAAAGGTCTTTCTGTGACGATGATAAAGGTCGATGCAGCCACAAACATCTTCGACCAAGGGTTACTGCGGTCCCAGCAAATTTCCATGATCAAGGGAGCCCCAGAGATATTTACTAGAACATTGTTCTTCTTCACGGCCGGTGCGGACGAGAGCATATGATCATTCGACTAAAAGAGAGGGTTTACGGAACGTGCGTTTAGCATGGCGGAGGAGAGCGACGATCGAGGCTGGGGTCATTCCTTCCATGCGTTTAGCTGCACCCTGAACCAAAGATTCAGTATGAATGTGTCTATCTGAAAATTTGGTTGTACTTACAACACAAGTTGGCCTCACTCGCCCCAGTCGCTCGCGTACCTCCTCGCTGATTCCTGGTACAACAGTGTAGTCCATGAACGGATCGAGGATGAGGGCCTCGTCTTCTAGGAAGAGACGGAGGTCAGCTTCTTGACGAATCAGGTGAGCAGCATATTGGCCTAAAGTTAAGCAGACTGGTTAGCGATGCAGCCGGTGCGATAACAACCACGACATACCGTCGATGTCAACTCGAGAGAGCAGTGCGTCGTCTCTATCCAGATTTGCAAGAGCAGGGACTGCGTCTCGGAGGGATGATGCTGTAATATCACTATGGCGCAACATCTCGAACCCACTGGTACGAAAAAGCCAGATAAGAATTCAGAAGTCGACAGGCAATCACTACTCACCTCCGTAACACGCCGTCGCTCTGTACTATGAACCCATGTGAGCGCCAGCCCTGTGATGGAAGAATATTATAAGAAACAAGTAAAAAAGGTGTTTGGTCTCGGTCAAACATACCTGGGGGCTCAGCCTAATATCCTTCAGTAGCTTGGTTGTGCTCTCAATACGCGCGCGAACGTCAGAGAATGTATCCCATCGTTCGTCGGACACAGCTCCTGCCGCCCGTCCTTGAAGTAGGGTGAGATAATGATAAAGTTCTCAAGGAACGTAGAGCGTAGAGCATACCTATTTCGGTAAGGCGTAGGTCAGCATTATCGCTGCGAAGAGTCATGCGGTATTCTGAGCGCGAGGTGAACATCCGATCTGGCATAACGGATAATGAATGAGTGAGTTGACGAGAAATGGTACAGAGGCTCACAAGGTTCTTCTGCGCCCTTCACAATAAGATCATCGATCATGACACCCATGAACCCGTCGGCACGCGTGATAATCATCGGAGGTCGATGAAGTGCTGCAAGGCCAGCGTTGATGCCAGCTACTGTACCTTGAGCCGCAGCTTCCTCGTATCCTGTTGTACCATTGATCTGACCAGCGAGGAAGAGTCCCTGATAGGATCCATGGTGGTTAGGTTACAAGAAATCAGCATTTTAGAACGAGGCCTCTGACTTTGATGCGCTTCGTCTCGAGGGTGGCTGTAAAAAAGTAAGTCTCACAGATATATATAAGACAAGTAGAATAAACATACGTCCAAGTTCACGCGCATTAACGTGGTCATACTCGACTCCATAGGCTGGTCGCACCATCTTCACGTTCTCCAACCCAGGTATAGTCCGCATCATAGGCTCCTGCAGCTCCTCTGGCATGCTGCACGAAATACCGTTGGGGTATATAACATCTGAATGCAAGTATTCAATTGAGCTTCTTCTTGGTGGAATCGCGGGAAAACATACTGGAATCATATCCCTCGGGTTCAAGCCAGACATTGTGGTTCTCCTTTTGCGGAAAGCGCCTAACCTTTGCCTCCAGTGAGGGACAGTAGCGTGGGCCTAATAACACAAGTATGTAAAGGCACATTTTAGCAATAAAGAGGGCAAACCTTTCTTTGTTTCTTGAATATGAACACTTAAATGTAGACTATCCCTGATCAGTTGATGGGTTGCTGGTGTCGTCCGTGTCTGGTAGCATATGACTTGGTTTGACTGTATACAGACAATTAGTTTACATCTAAAAAGGGGCCAGCTTCTGCACATACCGCATTGGGAACGTCTCGGTGTAGGTAGCTGAACGGTGATGGTACAAGGTCGCCGAGCTGCTTCTCCATACCAGTATAATTGATTGTAGCTCCATCCAGTCGTGCGGGGGTGCCGGTTTGTAGTCGTCCAAGCTTGAAACCAGCTGCATTAAGAGAGGCAGAAAGACCAATCGAAGGTGCGTCGTTCATACGCCCAGCGGGGAACGTCTTGAGTCCTATATGTATTTCTCCAGATAAAAAAGTTCCTGTACATATGACGACTTGGGAACAATGGATGATCTCGCCAGTATCTGTGAAAAGGTTTGAAAAATACAAGGAAGGTATCGAGGAGGAGAGCGCACCAAGTTTCACGCCACTAATTTTTCCCCAACGGTCTGAAGTCGAGGGGTCAGAATGGTCAAAAACGAGGTCAAACACGCTTCCAGCTCGGATGTCTAGGCCAGAATAGTTGTGCAAAGCGTCCTGCATATGCCTCTTGTACAATGTCCGGTCAATTTGCGCTCGTGGTCCCTGTTTTCAAGTCAACTTCCTAGCATTACTGATCAGCACAAAAAAGTTACCCAAACAGCTGCCCCTTTGGATCGGTTAAGGATATGAAATTGTATCCCAGCTTTATCTGTCAAAATTCGTCAAAATGAAGCTCGTAGTAAATGATGCTTGCTGAACACACCTGCAACGCGTCCCATAACACCGTCCAGCGCGTCCACTTCGCGAACAAGTGTGCCTTTGCCAACGCCGCCGATAGACGGGTTACAGGATAGCTCCCCAATAGTCTCGAGCTTCTGCGTCAACAGAAGGGTACGAGCCCCTGTACGCGCTGCACCAGTTGCTGCTTCGCAACCTGCATGCCCCCCTCCAATCACACAGACTGGATATGGTATTTAGCACTAAATATGCTAAACTGTACGAATTTTTCGTACCATCATAAACATTTTGAAGTGGAGACGCCGCTGTGGCGTACAGCCTAGAGAGCGACCGACGCGTACATGACGAGAGAGGGCGGAAAGAACGAAGCATCGTGAAGGAGACCACTACCAGACTGAGAAAGCTCCGGTTGGTGACAAGCGGAAATTTCACCTCGTCCGGGCCGCAGATGCCGGTTTTATCTCGTCTCCTCATCGTTCGACACAACGCTCAAGCACTTAATGGACAATTCTTGCCCGATAGCACTACCTAATGCTGTGTTTTGCGAGACCATGCCGGTCACGTAGGTGCCACGCACCTTAATTACTCTTGAGTGATCTTGAGTCACGAGCTGTGCTGGCGGACTTGAAGCGGAACGACCACACTATACTTACTCTGATACTTGACGATCGCAAACTTCAACGTTCATGCAGGACCTTCCACTAGAAGTATGGGCTCTCGTCGCACAGAAAATACCTCCTCAAGAACTTGCCAAGTTGCTGACTGTGAACAGTGCCTTCCTCAATCTCGCTCTAGATGCACGATACAGGACCATAGAATGGGCAATGTTGGACAGAAAATTCATACGATTTCTTAAACGCCTGCAGTAAGTCCTTGCTTTCTTCCTTGTAGACCTTGTCAACTTATCGGCCCTCCAGAGACCCTTCAATAGCACGTCGCGTCCGGCGTCTCCATATCCGACCTTGGTTCATTCAATATCTCTTTCAAAGGGAAGAGTTATACCGAACATCTTTTCTGAATGAAGAGCATGAACGAAAAAAGACATGGAGCTACACATTCACGCAGCTTCTCGGCTACTTCGATTCCCCTGAAGCTGAGCCTTCGCGTGTAAATATACCCCGCCCATCCCTTGGCGGTTCCATACTGCACCCGCCACCGAAGGAACTTGTACGCTCCATGATTCAAGCTGTTAAAGGCATGGTCAATGTAACCGAATACGAGTTTCAATGGAGAGATATGCCTATCAACCCCGAAACATTATCCTTCCTCTCGTCAACACGCGCAGCATTCCATGCAAACCTATCCAAACTTGTCATACACTCTCGACTGTCGAGATTCGACCAGATTCTGTCCTTTACCAAGTTTAGTGGTTTATCAGAATTGGAACTCCATTTTGACTACGACCCGTCTACCGAAGCCGACATCGGTAAAACAAATGAGAAAATTCTCATTGCTTTCGTTGTCCCTTTCATGAACGGCCTCAGGTCCACACTCCATTCGTTAACTATAGCGTCGGCCGCCCGTGGTGACCACTCTGCATTCCTTCGGGAACTGGGGCCGCTTCCCATTCTTCGATCATTATCCCTCCGCATGTCTATGAGCTCAGAGTTTTTCTCAGATCCCTCAGTCATCAGGGACCTTTTACAGAGGCACAGATCGTTCCTTACCAGACTTGCTATACGTCTTGATGGTGGCGATGGGCCTATCAAGGCTCTGACAGCGTGGCCATTGGTTGGCGATGCGTGCATGGCTGACTTGAGTTGGCTCAGTAATTTGGAGTCTTTAGAATTTCCGGCCCCTCATATGCCCACGATGTCGATGTTGATACACCGTGCGCCCATGCATCTCACTAGGTTGTGCCTATTCGGCAGGTACCTAGAGGAGACTGAAGTTGCGACGGTAGTTGGCCTTCTTGGGCCTCGCGTGGGCCTGAGATCATTATCACTCGACGTCAAAAGGATCAATCCTGAACTCTTCACATTGTTGGCCAACACACTTCCTGGGCTGCTTTCTCTTACTCTGGTGGTTGGGTCATCTCCGGTGCCTTTTTTTGGACTTTCGTCTTTTAAAAAACAACTTTCTGACTTGGCTGTGGCAGTACGATTATGGTCCACTACACTTCCATGATGCGAATCGAAAGTATACCATCCAGCCCAATTGGAAATTATACGACCTCTCGGTATACTTTGATTACCCCAAGGACGACTCCGTTCAAAATTATACAACCAAGCTCGAACATGATACAATGTCCCGCCTCACAACCATTGTCCTTCCCAGTGTACGCAGCTTCAAAGGACACGGTGATATGCGATTATTTCGAGGGAAGCAATTTGAACATCCTCTTTCGACGCAGAAGGACATTATCGTACCATGTCCTGCAAGCTTTGTTCTTACTCAGTAACTTATCTTGGAGGTTCCCTGGGTTCGCTGATTCGTCCAGGACAGCTTCTCGAAAGGCCAAATACTGATACTAATAGTTCTTCTATCATGTTAAGCGCTGCAAATAATTCCAAAGCTTACTTTTATATATGCTCTTTCTTTCTATACAGTGTAAAACTATATTCCTGAAGTCGTTATCTTCTGTGCATTATTCCCTGAGCCACCGCAAGGTAATGAGGCTGCACGTTGACATATAAATCAGCGGTGGCTTCATGCCTTCTCTTTCGCCTCCATCTTCATCATCCGCAAAGTTAGCCCTAGAGTCACATACAAAAAAAGCCGTTCAACGCCTGGATCTGCATGCGCTTTCGTGACGTCATGGATAAATCTAGTCTTCGACTCCCACTCGACCAAATTCCAACGAGACGTTACCATTCAAGACGCGTGAGAATATGAAGCGATGGCCGACGGAGCGCGATGATCTCATAGCGCGAGTAAGGGAGTTGAGAGGAACGTTTGTTGAGATCACGGTGGGTGAGGGACGAGGGTAAACTCTATAACTAGGGTTGATGCGGACGCACCGGCGCAGAATGGGATCAATAGAAACGGGCTTAGGAGTAGGTGGTATTGAAGCAACCGCTCTTTGCTAACAAAATGTAGCAGTATACGAGAATGACATGCAAAGTTGGTTATTGGCATTAAGCACTCATTTTTGTTTCTTATGAAGGATGTTGGGGGAAGCCGTGGAGTGCCTTTTTGTTTTTAAAAAGGAATGGTGCAGGCGTTTCAATAATGATTTAGAGTGCTATAGAGAAAGTTTCAAGGACTCAGGAGTAATACTCTTCGTTAACGGAAGCATTGATCAACGCCTCGGCCTGCTTGGATCGTGGGGTAATGGAACATTTGAAAGGTAAAGGCGTACTGTTGATACAATTATCAGCTCAAGGGATTTCAGACATGATAAACAATTCAAGTCTGACCAGAGTAAAGCGGATTCATATTCATAGGATGGTTCAATGATGTTCCCGTGCTCATCTCGTGCCTTTGCGATGTCAAAGGTGGCAGTAATGGAGGCAATAGCAATCCACACTGCAGAAAGGGCCATGAAGCGCCCAGGACATATCCTAGAGATTGATTAGATTGTGCTTGATGTACCGAAGGTTTGGTTACCGTCGCCCAAATCCAAATGCCGCATGCATAGGGTTCCTCACATCCGGATCCAGCTTCCCGTTCTTCATGAATCTATCAGGGTTTAATTCAAAAGGACGAGGATAGATACTCTCGTCATGTAACATGGCCCTAAACATGCTCGTGTTGAGCACTTTATGGGTTGTTCTTTACGATGAGAACCCACCAGGCATTAGCGATAACGATAGACCCCTTGGGTAAGTGGTATCCATTGTACTCATCGTCAGTGTTAAGTAAATGCGGGATGGCTGCTCAACTGTCAATCAACGACAATTCCAAGAGGTAAATTTATTCATACCAATTGGTGCGACGTCTCGCCATCGCAAAGCCTCCCTAGTTATCGCAGTTATGTATGGTAAAGAGTCCACATCGTCAAAGGTAGGAAGTTGCTTGAAACCAAGGACGCAATCAATTTCTTCCTGGGCTTTCTTAAGAGCTTCTGGATTCGAGAGAAACCCGAGGATGCAAGACGCGATGATCGACACAGTCTACAAGGGACCGATCAGCAAAGATGCCAATCGATGATTAGCACCTACAGTATCCGAACCACCTGCGTAGATCATAACTAAGTAACCATATATTGCCTTCACACGATTAACTCACTTGCGTACATAGTGCCAGCTGTATACTTGATGATATTTTCTTGCTCTTGTAAATCTCCTGCTTCGTCGATCTTTCCAAAACTACTTGATACGAAAGACGGTATGCCATCGCCTTGTTCCTGAAAATCGTTCAGCCGGCCATTAAAGTCGACAGTAAATTTTAAACAAACTCACGATGTTGTGTTTGGCAGCGTTGTAAGGCACGTTCACCATATCAAGCGCCAACTTCTTCCAGAGCTTCGCCTTGCGCTTGAATTCTGCACCGGGCATCCATTCAGGTACATACTTGAGAATGGGCAGAGCATCGACGAGGAATGTACCCGGAATAGCTGCTAAAAGTACAGAGTGAATACCGCGTATTGCCGCTGTGATATATGGATCGTTCTTGGGCTGCACATCCAAGCCATACGCGATTGGTATAATGGTCTCGCCCGCCATTCTAAATAAACAATGTTAGGAATTCGCAAAAACGCATTGGAGATTACCGACTGGCGAAGGCTTCCCATGAGGTCATCTGGTGACTCTAGTAGACGGCGAAGTAGACCACGAGTAGCTTTCAACTCCTGAGGACGGAAGCGCAGAGCGGCAGTCGGATGGAATTCTTGGTGCACCAGACGGCGATGATGACGCCTTGAGAGGAGAGATCAGCCTTGACAGAAAGCAAAGCCTTGCAATGCATTTATACCAGTCTTCCCCTAGAGAAGCCACCGAACCAATATTAGAAATAGTACATCTGAATAGACAACTGGACCGACCATAATCCATCAAGGCAAAGCTGAAATCCCATCCCATTAGTTCCCTTATCATCGGCAGACGTGGCCTATACAGACAATGAAAACTATGCATAAGACGATAAGGCAACAACATTTTGCCTGCCGGAGTATATCGAAGACCTCTTCTCCAGAAGCTCAGTTACGACCTGAGCATTGTCGAGGACAATGACCGACGTTCCCGCAACATCGAGATGAATGATATCAGATCCTTGAATGCGAATAATTATCTGCATTTGAGGGATGTGACACAATAGTTCACCCAACTCCTGGCACCATTTGTGATACGTTTCCCACTCAAAGCCTTTTGGCGTGTCGAGAAGGTTTCCTATGATCGGGAGCTTCTTGGGACCAGGTGGAAGAGGTAATCGCAGCGCATCCCGTCTTTGCTTGAAGTAACGGTAGGCGGCAAGGGCGAGGCAGGCAACACCGATGTCGATGGTGATGTTTGTCATGAAGGTTGAGAGTTGGAACATCCATTCCTAAGATCGATTCGCATTTATCGTGAAGGCATGAGAAGGTCGATCCTGATTAAGATCGGGCGCGCTGGGACCTGTTGGGAAGGTTTTCCATCATGATGTCTCCGACGCCAAGAATAAGCAAGTTTCTTGAAGTAGTAAGGACTTCGACATACTCGCAGTTATACTGCCGCAAAGATCGAACTGCCAGGTCACCAGGACATCTACAAGGAACTTATGACCGGAGTTGAAGCACACTGTTGATCAGCAAAGAGGAGTAGTATATTACCGGCATGGTCCATTTCGAGTACCGGCGAAATATTCGAACACATTGGAGAGTTTTGGTTCACAATATCCAGCAACCTGGTAAGGCGATTTCCATGATCAACGAGATACTTGCTAGAACATTGTTCTTCTTTACGGCCAGTGCAGACGAAAGCATATGATTATTCAACTAAAAGAGGGTTTATAGAACGTTCGCATAACATGGCGGAGGAGAGCGGCTTGGGTCATTCTCTCCATGCAGATTCAGCATGTATGTCTATCTGATAATTTTGATTGTACTCACAACACATGTTGGCCTCATTCTTCCCAGTCGCTCGCTTACGAGGATGATTCACCAATAGTCTCAGGCTTCTGCGTCAGCAAAATGGTACGAGCTCCTGTATGCGTGCACCTGTCGCTGCTTCATTGATCCTGCATGCTCCCTTCCAATCACAGACTAGATATGGTATTTAGCAACTACTCATTGCCCTAAATCGTATAGATTTTTCGCACCTTCGTACACACGCCGCCGTCGCGTACAGCCTAGAGAGAGACCCACGCGTACATGATAAGAGAGGGCGGAAAGATCGAAGGATCGTGAAGGTCTAGACCAGTTGAAAGTTCTCAGCGCTTGGGTTGGCACAGTGGAAATTTCTTTACGTCTCTGTGCCCAGCACTCCAGGTATCCTCGTCGTTTGATACAACACTCAAAAACTCAATGGGAAATCCTACGCGACGGCAGGGCTCACTGTTGTATTTTTCGAAGACCTGTCGAAATGTAGTGCCAGTTGAGTCACACACTGACGGTGAGAGCTGGAAGTCAGTCTATCACGTGCTGATACACCGTTTGTGCAGATCCTGCCACTAGAAGTATGGGCTCTTGTCGCACAAAAAATACTTCCTGAAGAATGTGCTGTGAACAGTGCCTTCCTCAATCTCACTCAACCACGAAACACTATCATTCCTCTCGTCAACACGCGCAGCATTCCATGTAAGCCTATCCAAATTTGTCATACACTCTCGACTGTCGGGAGGTTCGACCAGATCCTGTCCTTTACCAAGTTTGGCGGTTTATCGGAATCGGAACTCCATTTTGACTACGATCCATTTACCGCGAAGCTGACATCGATAAAATAAACGAGAAAATTTTTCGTCGTCCCTTTCATGAACAGCCTCAGGTATATAAACTCCATTCGAATCTCGTTAACCATAGCGCCGGCTGCTCGAGGCCTCGACCATTCTGCATTCCTTCGGGAACTGGGGCCGCTTCCCATTCTTCGATCATTATTCCTCCGCATGTCTATGAGCTCAGAGTTTTTCTCAGATCCCTCAGTCATCAGGGACCTTTTACAGAGGCACAGATCGTTCCTTACCAGACTTGCTATACGTCTTGATGGTGGCGATGGGCATATCAAGGCTCTGACAGCGTGGCCATTGGTTGGCGATGCGTGCATGGCCCAGTAATTTAGAGTCTTTAGAATTTCTAGCCCCTCATGTACCCATGATGTTGATACACCGTGCGCCCATGCATCTCACTAGGTTGTGCCTATTCGGCAGGGAGACCTGAGGTTGTGACGGCAAGTTACTAGTTAGGCCTCGTGCGAGTGTGACGCAAGCGTTATAAAACGGTTAAGTCACACGAGAAAGTGGTAGAAAATTGGACACGAGAGACTGTGATAAGTGCTCGTTAGATTCTCTGGGGCTAGATAGTGTACACGCGAGACTTTATATACTCGAAGTCCGGGGAAATCCGTAGACGGTACCGAAGGGTAGTAAGTGAACGAACGAGTTAGGAAGGTAACAAGAGAGTATGTGAATGCATAGTGAGTAGTCTTGACTCGTACTGAGCAAGGAGAGTCGAGGCAAGTCCGAAAAGAATGTAGGTGAACGGGACCGACTCGTGACGGTCACGTTCCCGCTACAGCGAGCCTGAAATCATTATCACTCGACGTCAAAAGGATCAATCCTGAACTCTTCACATTGTTGGCCAACACACTTCCTGGGCTTCTTTCTCTTATTCTGGTGGTTGGGTCATCTCCGGTGCTTCTTTCTGACTTTCTTTTTCTTTCTGATTTCACTGTAGCAGTACGATTATGGTCCACTACACTTCCATGATGCGAAATCGAAAGTATACCATCCAGTCCAATTGGAAATTATACGACCTCTCGGTATACTTTGATTACCCCAAGGACGACTCCGTTCAAGCCCACACAACCGATCTCGAACATAATATAATGTCCCGCCTCACAGCCGTTGTCCTTCCCAATGTACGCAGCTTCAAAGGACACAGTGATATGCGATCATCTCTATGAAAGCAATTCGAATATCCTCTTTCGACGCAGAAGGACAATATCATATCATGTCCTGGAAGCTTTGTTCTTAATTTATGTGCCAAGGGGCTCCTTGCAGGCTCATTTGGCGGATTCCTCGGGAACAAATACTGATGATAGTAGTTTTTCTACCACATTTTGAATGCTGCAAATAATTCTAACGCTCTCTATATTTTTTTACATACGCTCTTCTTTTCCTAATTACCCATTAACCCTTTCCCTAGTGTAGCCGGGCAATGCCGGTCATGTGCCTGGACAAGTGTTTCTGGACAGTCTTGACGTTCGGATCAGTCCAAATTCGGATATCTTTGCCTAAACTGCGATCCTTTTATTTTTACCAGCCCAACCACAGCTCCGCACCCTGGATATATCTACTTATACTCGCTATCTTAACGACGTTGACTTACATTCATCTGTCTACCCGCCAATATTCATATGAGACCCTCGTTATACATACACGAGGCTTAAATTGCACGGCTTAAATTGCACGGCTCATCTCGACTGGGCCACCTACGCGAGCGCTGGCGCCATTATGAATGTACAATGATACACACAAGTTCAATGATCACGCCATCACGTCATCGTGGAGAAAACAGCGTGCCAGGGCAATCAGTGTACTCTCAACATAAATCCAGGTGTGTACTTTTCTATTTAACTCATTCAGTTGGACTTGAGGACCCTTTGCGACCCCTCTTGACGACGCGGTTCCTGCGTCAAGTATGCCCTCCACTTTGGAAAACCCGGTCTCTATTTTCGATATCGAGAAAGCTCCCAAAAGTTTCCCAGATTTGGATTCCGTTTCTGGCGACGACATCATCGTACAACAAATTGCCGAAGAAAGCGGGACGGAGGTGCGGTACAGGACGTGTTCATGGCAGAAGGTGCGCGTCCATGAAATTTTTAGACGATTTTCTTCGTCTGACGTGCCACAAGACAGCAGCACTGCTATTTTCGGAATACATCTGTCTCGCAATTCTGTCCTTCCCTTGGTGAGTCGCTTCTACTTGCGCTCTTGGAGACTTGACTAAATGGTTATGATAAGGTCCTACTCTGTGCTCGGCCTTGTGCCTGGTATCCTTGTCACGATCGGCGTGGCTTTGACGGTTCTTTATACATCCCTCATCTTGTGGAAATACTGCCTGAAATACCCGGAGCTGCGCGACATCTGTGACATTGGCCAAAAACTTTTTGGCGGCTCCGTGGTTGCCTACAACATTACCTGCGTATTCTTCATCCTGAATAATTTGTTTATTCAAGGTGCGAAGGAATATTATTAAACCTAGCTCACGTTCTGATTCCTATTTCTCCAAAAGCACTCCATGTCCTCGTCGGCGCACGGCTTTTCAACACTTTGTCAAATTCATCCCAGTGCACTATTGTCTTTGCCGTAGTCACAGCTTGCATCTGCTTCGTTTTCACGCTTCCTCGGACGCTGAGCCAGATGTCATATGTCGGCGTGTTCAGTGCAGTGACCATGGGAATTGCTGTTCTTCTTGCCATCATATTTTCCGGAGTACAAAGTCATCCTGCGGGATATATCCCTGGGGCAGAGCCCATCGTCACCGCGATACCGGTGGCAGGAACCACATTTGTTTCGGGCAAGTAGTATGGTCTTCTTGAAGCACATCGATATTGAGAATTCATTAGGCATGTCGGCGTTCCTCAATATCACGTATACCTTCGTCGGGCAAGCTACAATTCCATCAGTAAGCATTTCTAGTGGCTGTCTTGCGACTTCTGGCTAAAGAGATTTTTTCAAAGTTCATTGCCGAAATGAAAAATCCAAAGGAGTTCCCAAAAGGTGAGCCGAACTTATCGAAGTTATCACTGTATCTCATTCTCTTTAAACAGCTCTATGGGCAGTCACGATTGCGGAAATCATAGTTTTCACTCTTTGTGGCGCTCTCGTCTACCACTTCGTTGGCAATCAATACATGACAGCCCCTGCATTCGGATCCTTGCAACCAGTGCTAAAGAAGATTGCTTTCTCTTTTGCACTGCCTACTATCATCTTCCTAGGAGCCCTCTATTCTGTGTGTTTCTTTGTCCCCTGTCTACTACCCGTAAATACTGACGACGACTGCCAGTCTGTGACAGCGCGCTTCGTCTTCTTCCGGCTCTTCAAGAAGTCCAAGCACCTGCACTCCAACTCTATTGTTGCATGGTCAACTTGGGTCTTTATCATTGCTGTATCATGGATCATCGCTTTCGTCCTCGCCCAAGTCATCCCATTCTTCTCCGATATGCTTAGCCTCATGTCTTCGCTCTTCGGTAAGCTTGACGCTGACACCAGGCAGGCAGTTCGTTTTCTAATTCGTTGTAACTTTAGACGGATGGTTCGGTTTCATCTTCTGGGCTATGGCCTATCTGCATCTCCACCCGGGCCAAAAGAAGTGGGATGGCATGTTGAAGTCGCTCGAGACGCTCATGAACTATTTCTTCATTGTTCTTGGCCTCTACGTTCTCATCGCTGGCCTTTATGTACGATCTTTAAGCTGGTGATATCTTCTCCAACTATACTGACATATTGACTGTTCTCCAGACGTCCATTCAGTCTATCATTGACTCTTATGCAGCGGACCTTGTTGGAGGTCTTTTCAGTTGTGCGAGCACTGCGCTTTAGAGAGATTGTTCCGAGGAACAATTGTCCGACATTGGAGACAAAGGTGCACCATCGGGTAGATAGTAGATACCATTGATCCATTTGATCGCGCGACCGTGTTGACCATGGGGTCATGGGTGGGTAGCAGGAGATTGCTGCAGGACCATGATTGCTTACTTTTCCAGTCGCGTTGTATGGTCCGGAAATGGTGTACTACTACATAGGTTCTCTACATGTCAACTAGGTAGCGTGTACTGAATTTATTCTGGTGACGAATCCTGTGATCAGGTCGCTCTAGTTTTCTGAGTCGAATCGTTACGTTTATGAACTCAGTCCATTTTCTTGGTATACTAATTCTGGGGTGGGCGTAGGGTGTTACAAGCCTCGAAGGACACCCGACATTAGCTTAGGTGAGTGTACATTCTGGAACATGAACCTGGCCTACCTTAGGCTTCCTAATTCCCTCGTTTATTTCTCAACTCCCAGTCTGCTGTGCAGATATAGGTTAAGATGGTTAATTCATTCTCTCTCAATTGGTGACATTACTTGAAAGTAAGATTACGGGGTGGTGATACGAATGTTTCGCTTTGTTGCTGGCCATCCGGCCCATCCCAAGGACGATAATGGGCCTGTACTGAATTGTCCACGGCTCTTTGGAGAACATCGTCATCGGAAACACCATCTTCTAGGACCCCGTCCAAGCCACGGCGATAGGGAATCTGATAAGCACCAAGGACATCCACTTCGTGCAGCTCATAGACGATCCCAGCCGGGATTATCATAGTAAGCAAGTTCACGGCGCCAGCAATGAAGCCTTTTGTAAGGTGTATGCCAACAAGCACGCAATCTCCGCGAGTCGTATATGGTGTCTCCCGAGCAGTTTCGTCGTTCATGATCAACTCCAGTTTATCAAAAGTCCCAACCTCCCCATCAGTATGATGGTCCAACGCAAGCAAAACCTGATCTCCGTTCGTTGGAGCGCGAAATCTCACTTGGATCATTGATGCTTGCCTCCCGTTACTTCGGAGATGTGTCTTGGTGGGCAAAGTTCCATAGTCCCACAACCCCCTGATTGCGAAGGAGGCGCCATTTTCTTCCAGTAGCGGCAAATCTTTGAGTGGCTGCTGAGTCGAGTCATGTTCAGAGGATAAAGAAAAGATAGAGAGGTCATGGTCAAGTGAACCAATGTAGATGTATCCAGTCAACCCAGCGTTGTCTTCTTTGATGCACGCAAGCATCTCCATTATGTTAGAACGTACCGCGCCATGGTCTGGTGAATCTGGTGAGGGCAATATGATGGCAAACGTCATCAATGATGCAGGCTTTCGGGGGCTGCCTGGCTTTGGGGATGTGAACCTGTGCCCCAACCATTCTGCACGAGTAACAGCAAGGGCTTCTGATGCTTGTAAATGTTCCCTGGAAAGGGTAATCCAGTCTTCTTCCACCCGTGTCATGGCTGTTTCGATACGAGGGGAGTGCTCGGCGCTAGTGATAGAACTGATTACACTCTCGTGTTCGCTTTGCAAGTGACAGCGCCACATATGAAACTCGTCAACAAAATGGAAGTTAATGTTGAAAAACAGCAGTGCATTGGCACTTTTCTGAAGCTCAGTAACGTCCATATGAGGGTCAAGCTCATTCCGAGACCACCAGTTGTCCTTATGGGCTTGCACGATAACCTCAAACTCGGCCATACACTTATCAAGCCATGGAACCTGAGCATTGAGCCTCTCTTGCCAGATTCGTTGCAGATCACCAAAAGCCAAGTACTTGATATCGCCAATACCTAGGCCTATATGTGGATGCGTGAAGTCAGATGTCGACAGTGATGCGATCCATTTCGCAAATACCTGAAGTCTTCACTGGCTGACCTCTATCTTCCATCTCGTCATCAAATGGCTCAACCAAGCGTTCATCCATTTCAAGAGTCCAATGCACTGTGACAACGTCAAGATACATGCCCTTGGGGGGCCTTCTGTATAAAAGGTCCAAAATGCGCTGATGATGGGCTATGAGGAGATCGAACTCGCCAGGGCCGCTGAGGGCCGGAAACGAGTTGGGGTTAATGGGTTCAAGTGTTTTGAGGGTGAACACGGCCGTTGCATCAGCATTTCGATTAGATTTAACAAGCCGTTCCGCAGATAATAATGCAGCTTCACCCAGATAGAGGACACTTTGATCCAAGTGATGATCGACCAAGGCAATGATAAGAACATGCATATCGGAAAACATTGAAGAGTCTCGTGTAAGAGCGTAAAAGGTAGATAAACCTTCCCGACGGAATCCTGGCAACTGGCCTGAATAAAATCGGAATGAGGACAAAAATCGAGCGGCGGGAACAACTGGAATAAGGTTGAAGTTCTTGTCTATTGCCCTTTGAGAACTGGCAGTACTTGGAAATCGGGTAATGGCGGTGGTTGGGAACGGAGGAATAGGATCAAGGTCAATCAACAGTTCAAAGGGTTTCAGGTCGTCACCATTCGGATTCCAACCCCAAAGTGCTAGCCGCACGACAGAAAGGAGCCCTTCGAGGATTACCCATACAACCGGTCCGAGGACATTTGCGTCGGGGTTTGCGCGCTGGACAACACTGAAGGATAGAATGTACCCTATGACTGAGCCTGCGCAACCCAACAAGAGCAGGAAGTACGCAATGAAATCCCAAATGCTGAGGACGCCGAAGTAAAGCAGGGAATTTGCCCTATCGAGATCTGCTTTGATCTCCTCCACAGCTCGAACGGCTTCAACTCGTTCAACATCCAGATGCCTGTCAAGAACAGACTGCTCTTGGATAGTTTCTTTCGAGGCAATGGCTGTATGATCTGCAATATATGACTGTTCGTTAAAGGACATCTCCGAGTTATTCTGAGCGAGTTCTTCGTCAGGGTGAGTGGCAGCTCGATGGCGATGGAGGAAGGATGGAACACTAGGTGGGTGTTGACGGAGGAAGGCCTGGAAGCTGGTATAGCGAGCTCCGAGTCTTGACCAACAACGACACGCGAACGCTCGGGAGTGAGAAAGGAAAGAATTCCATATTCGAGACACCTGCACCCACCATGAACTCGGATATTCCGTTTCCCATATGAGTTGGTTCAGCTGTGCCAGGGACCGTTCCGACGACGTCTCGAAGTTCCAGTGCGCCTCTAGCTTGGTCTCTAAAAACTTCTGATTCTTCCCATTCATCAACGCGTGGAATATGAGCCGTTTCCTAACGATGGTGAGCAGGCGGCGCTGAATGATAATTTGGATGCATGTTGCGCAAAGAAATGTTCCAATGATTCGTATGAGGGGAAATATCCAACGCGTAGACAGAGGCAGGAGGTTGCTGTCATCCTGGACGTTGAGCTTCAGGTAAGGTAAAATACCAGCGGCTCCCAAGGCTGCGGTAGCCAGGAAGAGCTGCAGGTTCCAGACATGATTTGTTGTTTTGATTCTGATTCGAACAAGGTCGTGAACGCGTAGGATATCGAGACCGGTCGTTTTCAGCATAGCATCAACACGCGTCTCCGCTAAAAACCGTTTATTGTGTTCTTCATCCATTGAAATCAGAGACACGTTTATCCCAGATGGCTTGAACCCCATTTCTCCGCCCCAAAGAACTCCCAAGACGGGACAACAATGCTTGCCAACAGCGTTTTGACAGCAGCCCTGGCAATGCCGAGGCTTCCAAAGATGGACATTGGCGAGGCGGCAGCGTAAAGATATCCACGAGACAAAGCGGAACTGACATGCTCTTCGCATTGCTCCGTCCCAAGCAGCGGAAGAAGAGCAGATATATCTTGGATGCCCCCGATTAGCGTGGAGGCTACATTGGACGCTGTTGACATGCCTCAGTGGTATCTGGAGAACAGGTAATTTTTTAGCGCTTGAACGGAGAGTTAGAGAGTGCTACATACCAAGTAGATTCCAAGGGAGTAGGTTGCAAAAGTCAAGGCCTTGGGGCCTCCATCACCCAGGGTCCAGGATCATAGGGCGATGGGAATTACATAGTGTGCCAAACCCATCAAATGCTGGGTGAGTTGGTGCCTTGAGGTGCAAGTCGCGTCTTGCCCATCGACATGCTCACCCTCGACACTCCTTCCTTTGTCTGTCCAGTAGACACCGCTATTGGCTGATCATTTCGGCGTTGCCACAGGAAACCAGTGCGACGAAGGAGCGACTCCGAGCTTTGCGTGTTTACAGTTTTTAGGTGACCTCAAGGAAGAAACCTGTGTATGAACGCTTGAGATCTCAGATCTAGGTTACGAGTCGCTCCTTAACCAGCTCCGCCTGTATTAAATCATCAAGCCCGGGTCAGGAATTGGCGCCTTGGCTGTGAATCGACACTTGTGAAAAAAGTATGATTGAAATACGATTCATTCCTGGCCCCGTGATAATAATTGACAGCTGCTGACCTGCTAGTTTTGCGTAAACTCGTGAGGACGTTGCAACAATCTTTGTAGCCCCTAAGCCGCAGATGTCGTAGTATGATAATGAGGTAGGTGGGTTTGAAAGCCAAAGAAGTGTTTGTGATGGTATCAACCATTGCAACATGTCGCGACGCGTCTTTTACTGCTTCGATTATTTTCCATTGAACGCCAACATCATCATCGCCGGTAATACGTTATGGGAAGCCTTCAACTCGCTACTGCGTTTCCTTTCCGAGACGTCGAAGTCAGTGAAGTGTTAGTGTGGTCTCTCATATCAAGTTGGTGGCCCATACATTGTAAGGAGAAATTATGTCGTGTCTATCATATTTTTGACTCGTCGAGCAGGCCAGGCTTCTCCACCGCCTGCATTTTCTCAGGTCTTAAATGATCGCCTGGGCGGCACGATCGTTCAAAAAATGCCAACGCTCTCCATTTTGTAATAAACCATATCCCGCAATCGGACAGTGCAAAATTTCCATCACTTCCGTGCGTTTGGGACCTTGTCGAACCTGCACGGTCATTCGTCAACATATGAAGCCATGCTATAACCTAGCTATGTCGTCAAGTTCGGCGTCAGAAGGGTTTCCAAGAGTTGCGTACGTACTTAGGACATGACGCGTGCGACGACCTCTCGGCGGAATTCACTGTCTCCAATCGCGTTATCACAATCACGAATGATATAAAGACAGACATTCCATGGTTATCTCTACGGTGATATGCCCGACCTGTCTAAGGGTTCTTTTAAATGTCCTCATTCAGTAGCCCTTACTTTGGTCGCCTTCTTGATAGGCGCGAATTATGTCTTCCCCGCCCGATACAATTGTTTCTGATGTTGAGAAAGCCGAGCCAAAAGTGTTGTCATCGGTAGTTGCGGAAGACAGCAGGACAGAGGTTGCAATTGAATACAAGACTTGTTCGTGGCAGAAGGTGCGTGTGGGCGTTGCTGAGTACCTTTGTGAACTGACGCGCCGTTATGGTAAAAGACAGCTGCGTTACTGTTTTCAGAGTATATCTGCCTCGCAATTATGTCTTTCCCTTGGTCAGTTGTTTTTTCGTGCACCCTCCTATTGAACTGACGTGTCTGTTCCTTCTTGGAAAGGTCGTTCTCTATTCTTGGCCTGGTTCCCGGTGTGCTCGTGACGATTGGTGTGGCTTTGATATGCCTGTATACGTCCCTGACACTCTGGAAATATTGTCTCAAGCACCCGGAACTTCGCGACATTTGTGATATTGGCCAGAAGCTTTTCGGTGGCTCTGTAATCGCTTACAACATTACCTGCATCTTCTTCGTTTTCAATAATGTATTCATTGAAGGTGTGTGGCTATGGCACGATGTTGCCTCGATATCAATATCATTTTTGCCTAGCTCTCCATCTCCTTGTCGGCGGACGATTGCTCAACACCCTCTCCAACTCTTCCGAGTGCACTGTCGTGTTCGCTGTCGTCTCAGCGTGTATTTGCTTCGTCTTCTCCTTACCACGGACACTAAGCCAGATGTCCTACGTTGGTATTTTTAGTGCAGCGACTATGGGAATGTCCGTCCTACTTGCTATCATATTCGCCGGAGTACAAACCCATCCTGCGGGATATATACTCGGCTCGGAGCCCATTGTCACTGCAATTCCTGTTTCAGGGACCACATTCATTCAAGGTGCGTGGGTTTGAGAGGTGCATCGAGCAAGACACTGAACAATCTTCAGGAATGTCGGGTTTTCTCAATATCACGTACACCTTGGTTGGACAAGCTACCATCCCATCTGTAAGTTCTTCTACGTTGAAAACACGAGCTCTTTTTTTTTTTTCGGCTTACGCTATTCTGCAGTTTATCGCTGAAATGAAGAATCCAAAGGACTTTCCAAAGGGTAAGTCGATGGGATTGTTATATTTCAGGCTTGCATGACCTTTTAACTTTTATAGCCTTGTGGGCAGTCACAATCGCAGAAATCGTCACATTCACTCTTTGTGGCGCTCTCGTCTACCACTTCATCGGGAATCAATACATGACATCCCCAGCGTTTGGATCTCTGCAACCCGTACTAAAGAAAATTGCATTCTCTTTCGCGCTACCCACCATCTACTTCCTGGGAGCACTATACGCCGTGAGGCCCTTCCATTCCTCCTTCGTCCACAAACATTTAGGCTGCCTTTTTAGTCTGTAACGGCGCGCTTTATCTTCTTCCGTCTCTTCAAGAATTCGAAACACCTTAACTCTAACAGTGTCATCGCGTGGGCGTCTTGGGCTGCTATCCTAGCGACATCTTGGGTCGTCGCTTTTATTATCGCGCAGGTTATCCCGTTCTTCTCCGACATGCTCAGCCTCATGTCTTCGCTTTTTGGTAAGCCCTTAAGAATCCATTGGTGGCGGGTGGTTTGATATGTTGTCTCAGACAGCTGGTTTGGGTTCATTTTCTGGGCCATGGCCTATCTCCAGCTCAATCCGGGAAAGCGGAAGTGGAATGGCGCATTCAAATCGCTTGAAACACTCATGAACTACTTTTTCATTATCCTTGGGCTATATCTCCTCGTCGCTGGACTCTATGTACGTATGCTTATCAAATGTCTCGTTACTCTTGTCTTGACAATACATACATCTACATTTGTAGACGTCCATCCAGTCTATCAGAAACTCTTACGCCGCCCACGACGTGGGCGGTATCTTCAGCTGTGCGAGTACTGCACTTTAGATATGCATAAAGCTCTTCTCCACCTCCACCCAGTGCCTGGATTACGAGGGTCTGAAATCAATCTGCATCTAGGCCTCCTTGTTCCGCGCTGCATTCGATCGTGGTGCCCGACGACCGACAGCGATTCGATCGAGTTCACAAAGCACTCTAAGGCTGAGCGTCGATCTTACTTTCCCGGGCCTCTCCGTTGCATAGAATTGTATAGAATACAGTCAGGATTTTGTATACAATTCCTTACTTTCGAGAGTTTTGTGTCGAAAGGGATTTTGGACCCTTTTTCCTTCCTGCATTCAACACTTCTCAACACAGTGACAGACCCAACGTCCAGTGCTAGACCCACAATGTTCTTGGTGTCGAGTGAGTTGTTGGAGAAGGTCGCGAAAGATCCTGCTGTTGTGAACGATCATTTGTTGTGATCGCTCGCCACAGCGCGCTCGAATTATATTCTCATACAGAAATTTACTCTATGTATATTATTTAATCGTCAGAAGAATCTTCGTGAATAGTGGTGTCCCACCGCTCTCATCTGTGACGCGTCAAGTTTCGTGGATTCTTTTACTAAATCTCGGTTTGAAAAGATTTTTTCATTACAACGCTACATACAAGCCATCCTCCCAAGTCTACACAACATTTGCGCGATAGTGAAGTTATTCTTCCTCTTCTTCGGAGTCATCCTCTTCGAGATCATTCTCGCCAATGATCTCGCCAGGCAAATTCTCCGGTCTACACTTCACGATATGATTCCATGCATCTTTCTGATGAGCTCCCATCCAAAATTGCTTTACTCCACGTACAACCTGAACCAACTGTTGTCCCTAATGCCTCGGCAGTCTCCTCCACTACAAACGGATGTTCCCAGGACCTTTATTTAAAATCGTGCCCAGTTGCAGCCAGCTACAATTGCGTAAGTGAGGCATGGCCTCTACGAGTTTTTCGGTCGTCTCTAATCGCAACAGCGGATGTACCAGGCGTAGTCTGGTTAGTCACTGTTTTAATTGTTAAGTCCTTCCTCGAAGTCTGATGAGAGTTGTAGGTCGATGATGTTTGCATTTTTGGACAAGGAAATGAGGTGCGAATCCTAGAACAGATGCTTCAGTATAAATCGTTCCTTTAGACATAGAGAGTGAACAGGTTACCTTCCAAAGGAGAGAATGGCCAGTTATGCGGGTCCACGTTAAAGCGAGTTTTGTGAGATGAGGGAAGATTTCCGGGATCATGTCAAGAATGCCTTCGTCATGGTTCCGCATCTCGTAGTCGAAGACACGCAACGTCTACCCTGCGTCTCTCAGTAAACCAAGCTCAAGGTCGGGTCCACCTTCCGGAAAAACTTCGATTTTGAGTTCAATTAAGGTGTGAAGTGACGGCCGGATGATATGATGTTCCTTGCTTGTCACCCACAAACCATCTGATCGACAGTTTCTTGAGGGATGGAATGCCTTCTATAGGCGGGCCTTTCACAGCAGAGTAAGTCCCTGTGTCAAGGATAAGCTCTGAGAGAGGGACATGTCGAATGGAGTCAAGGAACTGTGATATCTCGCTTGTTGGAATCAGCAGTCCGTGTTGAATGTACTTCAAAGTTTGCAGATTTGGTTAACTTCGCAGAAACCGGAAGATAACGCTGTGGTCATTATCTTCTTTAATTATGAAGGCCGCAGAATGCAGGTGAAGCGTCCTGGATTGTAAAAATAAATCATTGTATTGGTCTATATGATGTTTAAACATTCGAGAACAACCTTACGGCACCCTTGACATCCTCCCTAGCCTGATGGATTCCCCAAATTCTCCGAACAATCGAGGAACGGGTATAAGAGAGTTGTTTGTATATGATGTCAAGTGCGTGGTCTCGGACAACCTGAGCCACAAGCGCCATGTTGCGTTGTTCACCAGGGTCCAAACTCTTGATAATGATCCTGAGGAGTTCCAATGGCAAGGGAAAGTAGGAAGTTGGAGACTAGATAGTAATAATGGTGGTCATTATGAGCGTAGAGCAACGAAAGGAACACAGTGAGGGGTGCACGCCTTCTTATTCGTACGGTGCCAAGCACTGCACGGACCAAACTTTAAAGCGCGAACCAAACACGGACCTTGCCGCGGTCCTGTCATTCATTCATTCATCCATCATTGGATAAATACACTGATAGACTGACTATGTACCCCAGGGCGTCCGCCTGTTGCAATCGCCGAGTGGGACCTGTTGTAACAACTGTGAAGCTCCTTCGCATTCGTCCTCCTATTTTTATCATTCCTGTCCCGGACTATGCGCCACTACCTGTCAATTTCGACGCCCGTACACTGGAAGGCGCTTACGAGTAGGCTGGTAACTTACGAGGCTGTTGGTGTCGAACCACCACTTGGTTGGGAAAAGGCCATGCCACGCGGAAAGGTACCGTCCGCGCTCCCGGGTCCCTGATCATTTTCGCCCTATGTCGGTTCTGTGAATCCGCCGTTGAAGATGAGGTACATGCATGCTGTCTATGCTGATCATCGCAACAGAGGACTCGAATGGAACAATATTGGAATTCTGAATGGCGTGCTACCTTCAACATAGGCCGATACTAAGTGAACTCGAACCAGTTGTCCTCAGGCTGGAATTTCTTTTCTTTCGGTGCGGTAAGTAACTAGTGATGGACGATATAAGCAAAAGGTCTGGTCTCCCCCAGACAGGCTGGCAGATACCCTTCAGCCCTTCCTCCATTCTTTATCACGTACCAGGTACGCTTGTCCCCCTTATTCGATCAGTAAACACTGACATATTGACACATATGTACTAGCAGAATATAAATCAAGAAGGATCTGCTTCAGAGAGTCTCCAGTCTCTGTTCACGCAAAACAGCCCACTCTTATCTTTCCGTTGCAGGTTAACCTAATCAATGTACTTCTCGCCTTCTCGTCTTGTCTTGGCGTTCACTGTCGTCAGAGGTACGTAATCACACCCTCTCAGTTCTTGATTTCTAGTCTCAAAACTTGTCCACAGTTGTTGTCTCTTTAGGCATTGTATATGACAAAAGCACCGGCTTGACTAAGGAAGAAAAAACCAATAAAGTGAGGCTTGATAGAGCAATACAAGATGGTAAACTTTAGAATTTCTCACCATTTACTTGGCGTTGCTTACGGCCCTTCCTCAGCTCACTATCAAGTAAATATGATGAGAATAGGTATTAATAGATACAAGAACAAGGATCAGTTGGCTACGGAATTCTTCTGGGCGGCTTTTGGCCAGTCTGCGAATGCAGAAAAGGTTGATGCGGTAATCAAGGCGCTTGAAAACGGAAACCTGGGGGCGGAGCTCGCTACCTACGAATTCGACAATGTCAGGATAATAGCGGATGTGCCGTGGTCAAAAGAGGACGGCCCCATCCCGCCACCGACTCCCTGGACTCCGGGGCTTGCACGGTTTAGTGCCAAGTTTCATGGTATGTCCGACCTTTGTCAGATTAGCTCAACCTCTGTAAAGTGGTTCTGCTGTAGGAACAACACTCAATGACGCTGGGCGCGCTGGCACAGTTATTCACGAGGCTACCCATCAACTCATGAAGACGGGGGATAACGTGAACCTGAGCGGCAACATTATCAAACCGTACGATGGGGTATCGAAGAAGTCTAACAAGACTGGCTGTAAGTAGCCCTTCACAGAAGCATCGAATTTTCTTTAAATCTTTTTCAATAGACACGTCCAACCCTAACATGCACAAAACCGTTGAAGAAGTCAATGGAGACGCGGGTTTTATAGATGTTAGGGATACTGCAAATAACATGCACGAAAACGCCGAATCTTACGCGTAAGTTAAAGCAATTTGAACAACGTGCCTCGTATTGACTGACCTTGATGAACAGACTCTTTGCTAGCCTGTGCTCTCAACCGGCATTGAATCTAGGTTCAGACCAAGCCGTCTTTATATCAAGCAGCAAGCGCTAGGATCAGGCTTTTTACGTGCCGCAACCTCCGTCTATTCCTTTCTGCTCTGTTCGTACTGTGCTACTACTGAATGGTATACTGCTTGTGCCTTTCCCGCATGCCTGGCCACCTCTTGAGCTCTTCTTTGTCTCAGAATATCTATTCGGCACCTTCAGAGTCGATTCTCGAATGCCTTTTCTATTTCGATTCAGAGTGTACCTCTGTGAAGGCTGTACAGACATGTCGACAAGCACTTTCTCCCCATCTTCGAACTTCGTATTCGTCCCCTCCTCTTCGTCATCCCTGTCCCGGGCTACGCGCCACTACCTATTGATGAACGTGAATCGTGATCACGTATGTTTCCTCTATCTCTATCTTATCTTTCCCTTAGAACATACACATATGCAAACTCTTCGTATTATCTGCGGTACTCGGCTCACTGGAGTTCAACCTTTCTACGTTGACTCCAGGTGAGCAATACTATAGTTACGATACTTTACATATGAATAACTAATATAACTAACCTTTCTACGTTGACTCCAGATCTCCCCGAGTGAATCCTACGGCACCTCCCTGCGTCGAGCCGCTCCTCCTCAGCCTTCCCTGCGCGCGTCACAGGACGTTTGCTCGTTACCTATCGATCCCAACTCCGCCCGTACACCGGAAGGTGCTAACGAGGCTGCTGGTACCTTGGGCCATATATCCTCATTGCTGGATTCTATGTGCGTATACATATGGTTATCAAATGTCTCCGTTGTACTTTGCCATCTTGAAAGACAATAACATACAATCTACATCTGTAGACGTCCATTCAGTCCATCCAAAACTCTTCCGCCGGCGCCGCTCACGACGTGGGCGGTCTCTTCTGTTGTGTGTTGTGCGAGTACTGCACTTTAGATATTCATCAAGCTCTTCTCCACCTCTGGATTACGAGTAGCGATGTAGTCTGGAATCTGGATCTAGGCCTCCCGCGCTACAATCCCGGCAGAAACCTTAATGCGATCGTTCTGCCCGACGGCCGACGGCCGACGGCGATTCGATCGACTTCAAAAACTACTCTAAGGCTGAGCGTCGCTCTTACTTTCCCGGGCATTTCCGTTGCATGAAAGTGTATAGATATAGTCATGACTTGTATACAATTCATTCTACCGTAGATGGTATATGAGATGTAGGTTACTCTAGGTCTGATTACAAGTAGTGATATGTTACGAATGTCCTATCCTCCGGTGAGTACCTATTAGTGCTTTACAAGCCAGGGACAACTTTTTTGGGGATACCAAGGGCGGCTCTTCTCGACTTCGATTGAGGATCGAAGTAAGGGCGCTCGCCTATGCTGACAACACGGCTCCCCTGGCGCAGTTGGTTTCCGAAATCATGTCTAAAGCAGTGAGTCAGCGCGTAGTCGGTTAACACGAACACCATAACGTACGTAGCGGTGTGGAAAGTTGCACGGTTGTCCCAAATTGCGATATCGTTAGTCTTCCAGCGGTAGCGCACTTGAAGGTCATGGTTCTCTGAGATGTGTTGTTGTAGGTAGTGGAGGACATCGTCGGATTCTTCTGGAGAAAGCTCGACAATGCGTTTGGTGAATCTGAGTGATCAGCGAATTGTCAGCATGTTTTTACGAACTTGAGATTGCCAGAACTGAGATGCATACTCTCGATTGACAAAGAGGGTTTTGTAACCAGTGACGGGGTGAGTCCGAATGACGGGGCTAGTTGAGTGTAAGAAGATGGGATATGTCATAATATGTTAGACGAACTGGACTGCGGTCAGACTTGTCCCGGTGTTTTCTGGAGATCCACGGTTGTCATGCATGCTGAGATTATTGCGTTGTGCGTACTGATTAGCAACGTATTAGAAAGAAGACAAATACAGTAGGGGCCGAGACACACCTCGATGAAAGTATCCGCGTGGTGCACCGCAGTCAATCCTTCCAAGAATTTTGCGTATGCTGGGGAAAGTCTATCATAGGCCTCATAACCACTGTGTGGCGTTGAATATCCTGGTGGAGTCTGTAAGAAGCTTGATCTTACCTCGCCCACTGAAGATTAGGTTAGGATTTAGTGATGCAACGAAGAAAAAAAAGATCATGCTTACAAGTGTATCGCCCCCGAGATCTGGAAGGGTGTGCATTTTGAGGATCTTGGGGCACATAATTAGTCAAATATCTATTGGTAACAGAAAAGAAGGCAGCGCACTGCGTAGTCCGAAGGGACATTTTCAAATGTGATATCTGAGTGCCAGCCCCTGCTGGCACGGGTATAGGTGAATGAGGCTTCAGGTTTGGCGATACCCCTGAAAAGCAAATTAGAACCGATATCAAAACTCGAGAAAATAATTTCATACCCTTTGGAGGAAATGACAGAGATATCAGCGCTCAGTTCTGGCGTTTCTTCAGAGATGGGATGGATGTGGAGCTTGGAGGTTTCCGGCTTTCCAGAGAGTTCGCCAAGCCTTGTGCCCAGCTCCTTCTGCTGCTCGATAGTAAGATCTTGCTCGGAGAAGAAGACGACTCCACGATGAGAAACGAGTGTAGCGAGGTCCTTGATCAATGCATCTGAATTGGGGGCCTTGAGGAGTTGGGAGAGCTGGACAGATTTGTTGGGAAAAGTTGTGCCAATGACAGGTGTGTTTTCGAAAGACTCGAGCTCGGCGAAGGAGGCAGGTATGCTAGCCATTTCAAAATAGTAGGTGGTGGTGTAAGGAAAGGTTACTTCAGGTCACTTCGAGATCGATTTTCCAAAAAAGCACGCCATTTCGGAATTTATCATCTATGTAGACCGCGGCCGCCGCACGATAGCAGGGGCTAAGTAGTATCATGGCCATAGTGAATCACTCACTTGTGACGTGACCATACGACCTATAAAAATGGAAGGACGTACGTATGCCGCCACGGACAGTTGCAGCAGACAAATGCAAAACAAATTGTGGACAAGTTGGTGACCGCAATGCCCAATTTGGCCGCTATCATACACGTAACGTCACACAGACGCGTGATTGTGACACTACCAAAGTGTCACGCGTCCCAGCGCGTCCCTTGAAGCAGATAACAGCGAAATAACTAATTATGGACTTCGTAGCCGATCTATTGGCTCATGTAATATACGTATTTCCTTCTGTTGTATCCCTCCATTTGTTTGCCTCTCAAGCTCACCGAGAGAAAAAGCTAGTCCAAATAAGTATTCTAGTCTCGTCTGAAGCTGCTATCATAGCCATGAGTGTCCACATTAATATTTTTCGACAGCTTACGTAGTCAAAAAATAAGGATGCCTTGAGGAACATAGATAATCAGTCACCAGTACTAGTACTAGTGGTCGGTTTTACATGATGGATGTCTAAGATTGCGAATGAGGAAGTATATTATTATTGCTAGCTATAGTGTCGTCTGCCCAACTTTTTTTTTACATAAGAAAATGTGTATTTTATCACGGTTGCTACTAATTTACCGGGTACTGCTAGTTTAAACTCCGACAGGTCGCTGTACGAATGGACTCGAAATTTGTGGGTTTAACTAGGAACATTGACAATATGTTTGTATGACAAAAAATGCTCAGAACTGGTTTTAAAAACATTTCTTCGGGATAGATTTTTTAAATACATGTTCGATCTTTGGAAACTTGCTACCTACCCATAGAATTTAGTACACCATACGAGAACAAGGGCGAAAATCAAAATTCTGTCCCGAAGAATTTGAAGATATTGAGTGTTATAACCCATCTCGCACACCTGTTTGTCTGCTTGAAGTTTGAGGAACCCTAACTAACTCGACGAAGGAAATCACTGTAATTGACTGCTTACTAAGCTAATTTATTGGTTGCTGGATCGCGTTCAACGCGTCGCCAATAGAAAATGTACTCCGGGAGATGGGCCTAGCATGGGGAAGCGTCGTTCTACATTGCAGAAGGCCCAGTCCTGGAGCAATCTCACCAAAATTCACGTTGAAAACCACCCTACCAGCTTCTCCAACACTCTTCAGCAGCTTGATGCCCAGCACTCCGAACTCGACGCGTTCACTCACCAGCTCACCAAACACCAAACGCGTACATCAGACCTTGCACGGCGGCTACGAAACAAAACAAAACAGTTGGAGCGAGCAAAAAATACAATTAATGATCTGCGTGAAGAGAAGAAGCGCGTGGTCCATGCGGGACGCGTTCAGAAATCCCGCGCTGTCGAACAGAAGGAGAACGCGATCCGAAAAGCGCTCGAGTGTGCCGAGACCAAGGAGATGCAGGGATGATAGTACTGACCCCAGATTGTCTTTATTTCAAATTTAAACCCTTTAATTGCTGATAATTCTAGTTAATTAGTTCATACATTCCATTAGTACATAGTTTATTGTCAAACATACTTAGTTTTTGTGATAGAGGATGTGCGCGACGGTGCTTCACATAGGACGCGATGAAGTGAGAAGTAAATCATAGCACATGGGAAAATTGATTACTAAATTCGAAAGTCCACTTTTCCTATCACACACTTTTGGCAGTGATTGCGCGTACCCACTGCTAGCAAGTATATTTGAATTTGTGCACGTGACTGTTACAACTTTTCCAAAGTACGTGAATGCCTTACCTTGACTACCTCCAAATTTGTGCTTTATCGGGTTGATATTACTTATAGGCCTGCCACCCCTCGTAAGTCGAGAATCAACTCATCTCCTGAGCTTCTGACTGTGTGGACCAGACGACGCATGCGGTTACACTCCCACATCGATGCCTTCGTATTCCAGAGATCGTGACTCTTATTTTCAACAATTTTCTTGACTTTTCTTCTGAGACGGATCGACATCGAGATCTTTATGCACTCGCAAGAACGTGCCATCTTTTCTCGGAACCAGCACTTCAATGTCTGTGGTCTCAAATTAAGGGTCTAGCGCCTCTCATTAGATGCATGCCTGACGACCTGTGGGAGAGACAATATAACCATACCGGCAAAGCTGCACCGCAACTGGTGTGTGGTGATTGACATGTTAATCTTTGTTCATCACTCACTTTCGGTGGCAAGATATTCAGAAGGACCGTTCTTCCCGCTGATTTGGCAAGGTTTAAAATACATGCACACCGTGTGCAGACATTTTGTGCCCCTATCCATAATGATTTGAGTGCTGAGGATTTCCGCTCACTTGCTTACGCCGCAACCGGCAGTTTCCTCTTCCCAAGCCTGCGAAAGCTACAGTGGTCTACTACATATTCCACCGCTTTCCTTGTCATCGACATCTTTCTCTCCCCCAGTATCACGGAAATCACATCCCTTGCCGGCTGTGGCTTGTTACAGTCCTTTGTTTCGCTCTACCTTCGCGTTGCCCGAATATCAAGACGATACAACTTGAGACCAGTACCATGATAATTTATAATGGCGTGCACTCAAAGGGCGTGACCGCCATGTCTGCTGCTCTGCAACAATGGTCCAGCCTATGTAACATAGCTGTGGGCGCAATCTCTGTGGAAGCATATCATCACCTGGCGACGCTTCCGTCCTTGAAATCCCTCCGAATGTCAAGTTCATTAGTTAAAGAGGATGGCTCGGAGGTGTCTGGTGTTACACCATTACTTGGCTCTCCTTCGTTCCTCGCGCTTGAATCCCTATACGTGGACTGTCAAAATATTAGCTCCTCTTTCAAGATCCTTGCACACATAACATCAAATCGATCTCTAACTTCCCTTGTTCTTTGCATCGATACTCATGCCCTATCACACGAGTGGAAGACTCTGTGTGAAACAATTCAAAAAACATGCCACACTTCCTTATCGTCAGTGTCGATATTAGATCATGATACCGAGGATTACGTCGAGAACGGTGATTTCCCGATTGCATTCTCGAAGAGCAGCATTTTGAAGCATTGTTCTCCTACCCGAACCTAACAGAAGTTATCATCTGCCCTGTGGGCTTTGATATCGACAATAAGGTGATTGCACGGCTGGCGCGTGCATGGCCTCGTCTTATAGAGCTGGTTTTGCAAAACGAAATCAGGGAAGAACTCCCTTCACGAGTTGTTGAGCAGACAATTGAGAGAGTGTAATAGAATATAAAATTCTTATTATTCTACTGCCTCATTCCGAGGCTCTTATATACATGAGAGAAAGTTTAGCTAGAATATTCTACAAGATACTTGTAAGTAAGAATGAGTGCGAGCGCAACGGAATGTGGCGATCGGAGTGGCGCCGAACATACGGGAACATTCTCGGACATGTGAAGATTGATCTCAACGGTCCTCGAAGTTCCGTCAACACGAGTAACACTAGCGGCAGTTGGAATCCTTGCAGAACATTGCCCGAAATTAGCGCGACTCACTATTTCCCTCGACGGCACTGTACCTGTTATTTCTGATACGAAATTGAGGGTGTTTTCTCAACACCTTCGACACATCACGTTAGTATATTCGCCGAT
>JABAJS010007629.1:0-35270 GCA_018221635.1 Tephrocybe sp. 10521TJB
ACAGCGAAAACGAGGGTCTCAACTATGTGCATTACCTCAATCAGTGTAAGAATGACACGACCCAGCTGGTAAATATTGAGCTTGAATGGGTCATATGGCTTTTCAACAAGGAGCACAGAAACCCTGTCTAACCATTCCTATTACAGTCTATTGCCATTAGATCCCTGGCGCTAGAGTCTAAAATCAAACAGCCTGTCAAGGGATGTCGACATAATCGTTGAATGGGTAAACGTTCCCAGCCAGCTTGTTTTCAAATGCCGCAAGTTTGCATCAGGAAAAAGACAAAATGCAATGGATGGATAGCCGCCATAGCAGAAGTAGCTATATCGCTAGTTCCTGTGCATATTGTCACCATAGTTGCTGCTCAAATTTGATAGCGCTTCGCATTTGCCCACAGTCTGAAAATCTCAAAGCTTTGTAGCGAAACATAACACAGCACTGAAGCAGGGGTTCCTGCTAAGGATAGCCTCAGAATCAATGCACGGAATAGATAGGACAGAAAAGCATCTTATATTGAGTCTACAGCACACGGTCTGTATTACATGCAACAGACAATGCATACTCTCAATGACCATTGGTCTTCCTCTGCTGCAAATAGCCCTCACGCTCGACATGCTCCACCGCGACAGACCGAAGATTGCTGATGAAGCAAAATAGTTGAGTTGTGAGGAGGGCGGAGGGTGAAGAAGTTATGCTGTCGTATTAACAAAGAAACAAAAGAAATTGGCATTCGAAGTGGTGACAAGCGAACACGGATCATGTTAGTCAAGAGAGCCCGAGCAGCAGTCAGAAATCACCCCTGGCAAGACGGTATGTGCTTCTTGATGGCACTTTAGGGGGGTGATTTGTACCAGGAACCGAGGCCTAACGGCCCGACCTCTTGAGAGGTCATGATTCGAGAAGCAAGATCTGCGCCCGATCCCGACTGGCAACCTCAATTCTCGCGGTCGTTGGCTACCACAAGCGGTTTGGTCCTGTACTGTACAATTACACTGCGTGACCCAGCATGATATAGTTAAATATATTTTCAGCCTACAAGCATGCCTAGAAAGCCACCTGATTCCATGCGGCATTCACCCACTGTTTTTGGACTACCATCGACATGGATTGACGGTGGGATGCTACTTGGGGTGGCTACTTGCTACGGTTGTAGGTGCTACGACCAGCCTTTGCATGGTGAACTATAGCTCACTGAATACATTGTGAGCATCAGTTTGCACCTCGAGTAAACCAGCATCCAAGCAGCAGTTGGCATCTGGCGGTTGTTGCTTGTAGATATCGGTAGCGTATGGGTTGGTATACCTGACGTTCACATCAGTAAATGCTTGCCAGGGTTGTGCATTTAGAAGGGTTTTTTTTACATGGGATGTGCTGAGTGTCTGCATACACGCACATTGAATGTTTCCCCTAGCTTTTTGGTGCCCATGCAGGTTGGACATGATGAGGTAATTTGTGTAAACTCAGCCCCACCAATCGTAGCACCAAGCTCCGATACCTCCAGCATAGCTGGGGTGTCGTAACCTTGGTGCTTACCAAGGTGCTTCTATCGAGTAAGGAAGCAGTGCACCAGTGAAGAACACGCACTTCAAATGGGTGCAAGAGAGCAGAAGGGTGTGTTCGCAGGCTCAAGGGCTCGCAGACAAAGCACAGGGTAGCTGAACTTGCTCGAGCAGTGAGAATGCGGAAGCGATAATAGCTTTGCGTCAATAACCAGAGCAGTGGAAAGTGTCTAAGTAGGATAGTCATCACTCAAGAATGGGGTAGTCGTAATTGAAGATGCACGCAACGTAATACTCACCTTGTAAGTGCCCTACTCTAAAGTTTCCCAAACATAACCTCACCATCTACCCATAAAACATACCCTTTGCATGTCATTCCTGGCTGGAGTCGCACCTGCACAGATACTTAGTGCGAACAATCAAAAAAATAATTGAATGACCTGCAAACAAGATGAAGATGAATGTCATTTAGACATATACAATGACTTACATGCCATATAAGCCATCCTAGGCAGTTTCAGGGGAGTTGACGATGCATAACACTGTCAGCGGTGTCGACGATGGTGGTGGAAAGTGTTGGAAAATGAGATCAAAAACTCCGGAGATGACCGGACCGTTGACTATCCGGTGCCATTAAAACATATAAATTCAATAGCATATTCTACAGTATGCCGAGTGATTTACAAATAAAGGAGTAGTCATTTATATATATATTGAAGCATTGTGTGCAGTAATTTGTTGAAAATAAGTGATTGCTGAAAACGTCAGACAAAAGCCAAAAAGTGAGACAGGTCAATCACTTCGCTCCATAGTGTATGCTGCTACCCCCCATTCAACCATAATCCCCAGGTTTAAATATCCCTATGCATCAGTTACGGGCATAATACTTCTACTCAATGGCACTCATATAACACGATACTGATGTATATTGCAGCCTCGGAGTATTTTCAAGTTCAGTATCTCTATATATTGATCAGCTACTATACTATACAATGACTATGTCGATCTAGAACATTGTAAATGGGGGGACAGATTCAGGGACTATAGAGAAGTCAGGCTGGGAGTGGTGGTCGAGACAGGGGAAGCGGATGATCTCATGTGGCGCATGACTTTGGGGAAGTCGAACTCAAGTTCTCTTGGCCCTAAGCTGGGGAGGCAATTGGCACAAGAACATGGTGCATATGACGATGAGGATCGACCTTTTTAACAGGGAAGAGGATTGAATGATGACTTCTTACAGGGACTCAGCCCCCTTCAGCGCTGTGAGCTGCGAGCGCATGGAACAATGTCGTATCTGTCAATGAGTTGCTCCGAGTCATTCATGTGTCATATAACTAGGAAAGCGCAATCGGGTTAGCTTTTCTTGGCCCGATAATGAGGGCAAGTTTGGAGCAAAACTTACTCATCGATAAGGCTCCTCGCACTGTACGGTCCTCACTGTCCTCAACCCCCAATCGCTGCCATGTGAGCACTTATATGGCAATCGTAAGTGTTCACTCCCCGGTGAGCCCCTGCCCAGGCATTTGACTACGTCATGGAGTGTGCCCTGGTGGTAGGAGGACTGTGTTTTCATCTGAGCGACGGGGGCGCCAGGCATCAGAGGTACCAGCTGACAAACTGTGAGTTTGGGAAAGAGGTAAAGTAAGTAGCAATATTCGAAGCTTTCCTGCTACCTAATGTTGAGCTACGGCCAGTACGATTAATTCGAGCATATGGATGTGGGACACTGCAGTCGAGCATAACAACGTGAATGTGTGTTTGATTGGTGGTGTTTTGGTATGAGGCGAAGAGATACGCTGAAGTCCACTAAAATTTTATGGAAATCAGATCAGAGTCAAGAGCCAGTACGTACTATAGAGAATGGGGCTCAGTCAACTAGAACTAGCCATTAAAGTCAAGAACTCACAAACATTCAGCAGGTTTTCGTGTTAACAAAACACCCATGGCCAAACCCTAAGAAAGCAGTGGGATATGTACGAAGCCTAACTTGGACTCAGAGTTCACAACAGCATTGACAATGACAACGACAATTGTGACGACAATTGTGGAGGAGAGGTGCGGTTCGGACTTTCCCGTAGAGGCCGGAACCGGTGCACCAGTCAACCGGTTCACAGCCACATGCAGATAAATCCATTCGGGAAATAGAAGCTGTGAACCGGGCACACCGGTCGTCTAGTCAGGCTATTAGACCCGTTCTATGGTATAAAACACTAAAGTGTTTTGTATTAGATGAGGCGTGGAAGGATATGGGGAGTTGAGTTGGGATTTACGAAGATGGAGGAGAGGTGTCGTCTGGAAGAGGTCTGGTATCGGAAACCTCTAGAGGTTCTATTCTTGTAAATAGAAGCACAAACTCAAACCGTTAGGCCCCTTCCGCATGTACAAAACACCCCCCTAAGGTGCCATCAAGAAGCACCCAGTGTCTTGCCTTAGGTGCTGGAATGCCGCTAAGCACCTTGTTTGGGTCGGGGGAAGTGATTTGTATTTTGTTCAAACAACGGGGTTCGGTTCGGATGTCGCGCCGATACTGGTAGCTCGCTCGAAGTTGTGGTAGGTTTGGAGGTGTTTCACAGGCTTCACGATTCTGATCTTCAGACTTCCTTACAAAAAGCATAAAGGCGTCTATGTTCTTCCTGCCACCTGGGACATGACGTAAGGAAAATCGATGAGTCTACGTCTGGCGTGACGGTCATGCCCAACGAGAGATAGGATGGGTGACGACACATGAATATGATTATGACAAGATTAGGGCGTGAGGGCAGCTTTGACCTACCTGACTACGACCGCCACAGTCGCACGACGGACTGGCAGAGGACCGGTGACAGGCAGTAATTGATTGCCCACTGCCGCCCGCTTCTGCCACTGGCAGTGGCAAAGAAGAATGCCACCACGTAATGATGCATCCATCAGCTTTTCTGATTCAGCCTTTGCTCCTGGGACGATTGACAAGCTCACGCGCGCTCCGCCCAAGCTACACGTTTTGTTTCGACTGCTACTATACAGGAATTTGAGACTACTCATACCCACCCCTCTTTAGACCTTTCTCTATCGGCCCCACTATGTTTTCAGCCACTGCTATCGATAATTATCGGAGCTGGGCAGCCTCACACGGTGGATACCACTATCTATAGTATTGATGCTATGAAATGTGCTCGTTCAGGAGAAGGGTTCTGTCGTTCTCTATGTCAGCCTTGGATCATCAAGATGGCGGGTATCAAAATATCATTCTTTTTCGAGGGACATCGATTGGCAAAATTCATCGAAACTGCGCTGGCACCTCACTCAAGGTGCCCCATTCCAAAGCACACCTTTGTTAGGTCATAGTACGTCGCTTTCTACCGGTATTGTGGTGTTCCTTCACTTCACCGACCCTCGAGATGCTGGTATACTTAGAGTTCGTCCCAATATACTATTTTCTACCTCCTGTTGACAACTCAGATCGGAAGCTTTTGCCCAGTCGAACAAACATTTTAATATTCAAATAATGCCCACGTCAACCCTCGTTAACCTTAGCTCTGTTTTCTCTTCCATTCTTCCGTCAGCTCCGGCAAAATTTCTTCGCGTGTCATCTGCTTCATGCTCCTCATTCATGGCTTTCTGTGTCATCGGTATTGTTAGATCTCCCCATTGGGTAGAGTAACTGCATAATTCGAACTTTCGAAGATTTCAATCACCTTACATTGTTTAATGGCCACGCTCTTTACTTGGGCGGAATTGCGAACTTGCGCAATCGACAACCTTCCAGGGTTTTCATCATTGCAATTAGTGATGGAAGGATGGTGGTGTTACGGAAGGGGGCGTAGCTTGGGGATAGTTTTCAGGGTGTCAATCATGATCAGGCGATGGCTGGACGGTGCGCAAAGGTACGATGATCCACTCATCACCCTAACCACATTAATGGCCAGTGACCATAACACATGTTCCAGGGAGTTTAATGGTATGATCTTCTGCCTGTATAGATCTTTTCCAAGGGCTCAACATACTTTCACATTGTATGAACGTTAAGCAGCGATAAAAGTGTCTTGAACAGCGCCACGCCTGTCAATGGCTGGCATCCTGAGTGCTTTTCGCGTCTAGTTAGGACCTGAAGATCAGCTCCTCAGGCCTTATAGTCTTAACGAACACGTCAGAACTCTCCATTTCAAGGCACATGGTTTTCCGCGACCCTCGTTGCCTCCCGGCATATCTGCAATCGTCTAGGTTATTCAACCCACGTGTGCCTTAGGGACGCGTCTTGATAACTTGTGCTATTGTCGAGTCGTGCTCAATGATAAATCTTTCTACGCACCATAAAAAGGTTTGCTGTCGTTACGTACTTCTTTCTTTACTGATCATTTCCCAGTATCCGCCGAGATGTCATCGACTGCACGAGACCCTGCAACATGGGACGGCATCAATATGACCTACATCTTCTCTCCGTTTTACTGGGGTAAGTTGTGCGTATTCTCTTCGTTTTTTTTTCTGACTCTTCAGATTTAAAGGGACGGCGATATCGTTGATGTGAGCCATTTTGATGGTAATGGACAGCACGAGTCCAAAGCCTCGACTCCTTTTTTGCTAGCCTATCCGGAATCACATTTTTGCAAGCTTATACCTACTTCCCGACCACTAATGATAGGCTACCTGTCCGGATACTGGTAAGGCTCATTCTATCCTCTGTTGCCGTGCTTTGACGAATGTTGTGACATTTCAGGCAGCTGCGATAATGTATGCCTGCTGTGTGATGTGTATGCACAAGCTGTACTAAATTTTCACGACATTGTACTAGATGTCTAGATATTGCATCCACTGCTCTCGTCTCACAGGGCCTGTATTACTATATTGTGTGTTGTCTCTCAGTGCGATAGCATTCGGGGCTCCGTTATTGACGTGACTTCAGGTTCCGCACTTCGGCTCGCTCCTGCCTCTGCGAACCATGGTTCCGTAGGTGTTGTCTATCATCTACATGTCTCATGATTCTCAACACACAACCGTAGATCGCTATCGGCGGAATGCGCCCTATTTTCACGATCATTTTCATGTATGCCATCTTTTGCAGATTTCGTGCTTTCGACCATCAAGTTTCTGATTTCGGTCGTTCACCAGTTCTCAGTGCTGGTTTGCGTGGCAAATTTATGCAGGTGTGCTTACAATCATGTCATATAATTGAAAGTCGCATCCTGATTTCGACAGTCAACAGAACAAAAATCACTAAATATGTCATTCCTGTGGTAACTCTCCATTTGATTTTCTGTCCATGCGCAATTACAATTCAACACTCGCAGATGTTATTCGCTATAGTGGCTTATGGTGAGTAATCTCGATTAACATGTAACCTCTTTCTCGTCCATTTGCTTGAAGCGGGTGGACTTGGTGAGTGCTCGAGTCCTGTTATTTTAAGCCGGTGTACGAATATAAAAGCAAGGTTGTGTTACGGTCATGTTCCTCGACCCTGCCCAAATTCTGACCTTAAGAAGCTACCGATTCAATGTATGTAATCGAATGTGAATCTCAGGCGACGTTATCTTACAACTTTGATCAGGTACTTGCTGGTATTGCCAAGGGATCTGCCGCCCTCGCCGACATCATCGCCACGGTCACTCTGTGTTACGAACTTGGAAGCTCTCGCACCAGGAAATCAAAGCGGTATGCATCCCATCCAATTATCTGAGGTCACTTAGTGCTTACATTTTTTTTCGCGCTCAGGACGGACACGCTCCTCAAGAACCTGATGCAATTCGTCACTCAACGCGGTGTCACCGTGACAATGGTTCAGATTGTGTCTTCTTCGCAACGGCTTCACACGCATACTGGTACAATGAAATAAGAATCGGACCACCATTTTACTCAACTGTTTGCTTGTATCAGGATTGCTTTCCGTCAATGTCACTAGGCTTTATGCCAACACTTTCTGTATGTCTGACCCTTTATATAAGCTTCTCATTCATAACTAATCACGCTTCCAGTTGCCATGCATGTGACGCCACCGTTCGGTGCCAAGTTGATTTAATTATCTTGTCAGGTTGAATGCAAGACAGACCCTGAGGGAGAAAGACAAGGCCAATGGCGGTATAACGATTTTCGGAATTACACCTCACGTCTTACGAGGAAGCAATTACATGATGACCCCGGCGGGAGTCAAATTCGTAACCTCATCCGCCAGTGACGAAGATTCTCAGGTATCTACTGACCACACACCGTGCCAATTTGATACATCTCCTCACACGATGACAGGGGTGTCACAGTGAAGACAATGACCATCACTTCAACCATGTGAACAAATACTTCTAGCCCTACCTCAACAATTTTGATTCCCTCATTTCAACTCAAGATCGTTTTACCCGAAATGCACGATCTTGCAAGTATAGGATCCATTGGATGTCCTATCCGATGTGTTTGATCTGTACTTATATTTTACACATAGTACTCCGCCACTTCTTCTTTCTTCCAACTGCAACGAGACCAGACACGGTTTCCTATTTAGCTTCCTCAATTGGCGAGAATCTCCATTATGTATTGTGGTGGTTATATGATACATTGTATGTACTACAAATACAGTGCTCCAATTAGTACAAAAGATGCTTTTTTGTGGGCTTCAAATCACCAAGAAATTAAGAATATCGCTCAGGATGTAGCATCGTCGTAAGGGCCTCGAGCGCCCCACGCCCCCTGAGGAGACTGCCCTTTTGTCTTCAAAAGTAGGCTGAAGCCAGGCGTCCGCATCCCACCGGCACCAGGACGTTGTATTGGTGTCGGCGTTCCGGAAAACCCAGAACTTGTGCCGGTGGGCACATCGCTACTTTTTTTGAGCGGCCGCCCAGGCTCAAATGCCGGAGCACGGCTGGATAGTGTGGAAGTGGAACTCTGACCATTCGGAGTCGGGGAGGAGTTCAAGAGATTAAAGGATGAAGATGTTGAAATGCTGTTAGATGGTGAGGTATTAGTTGATTGTGGCAGATGGCGATGGGGGTTCGTTAAGAGGATCGGTGTCTGCTGAAGATGCAAGGAGGTCGTGCGTGGGGCATGCGCCTGTTGCGTATGAGGCTGTCGAGGCGCGTGGTTCCACTGGGGCACTTGTTGGGCATAGTTGGTATCATTATGGGAGGGCCGTTGAATTGGTGGCAGTGGTGGCGGTCGTCCAATTGGTCCTGGGCCGCTAGGCACCTGAGGTCGCAACCGCTGGGATAAAAGGTAGGGGAATGCAGGAGAGCGGTCCGTTGTCGCCGTATCTACGGCAGGATAATGGTAATCGTCCGAAGAAAAGTTTGTTTGGTCCATGAACATCGCAAAAGTGAGCTGGGCCTGAGCTTCCTTCTCGGTCTGCAGGATCTCGCGCTCAACGATTTTCAGTTGCTCCTCGAGGTCTGCGATCGTTCCCCCCTCCAGTTTCTCTTTCTTCGCGCTCAGCTTCTCCATCTTGTTCGTAAGCCCTGCCAACTCACTCTTCATGGATTCAAGCTTCTTCTTCTCTTTCTCTGCCTGGCGATCACACTCCTTCCGCGCTCGGTCAGCAAGTTCCTTGACCCTTGTGTATTCTACCTCCTTCTCCTCCTTCTCTCGGTTAACTCTGGGTAGAAGTTGCTCAAGTTCTTCAACGAGTTCTTCTGTCTCCCGCGTGGTTGTCTGTGCACGTTTAACAGCTTCCTGTAAAGACAAGATCTTCTGCTTTGCGCGATGATCAGCGGCGACATGCTTCTCGGAGGCGCGTTTCAAAGTTTCAATTTCTGAACGAAGGGCGGAGTCAGCTTTTTGTGAATCGCGTCTAGCAGTTTTGAGGGCCGTTGCTAATGTTTCGCGTTCAACATTGACAAGGGACAAAGTATGTTGAAGCTGGTTGAGCCGATCTTCGATGGTGAGAGAGGCTGTCGTCAAGGGTGGGGTATTTGGAAGCGTTCGATTTGGGGAGGTCGACGGCGTTGATACAGGTGGGTCAGATGAAGACGTTGAATGCTCGGCGTCGGGAGAATCGGGTTCAGTTGGCGCCTCGGAAGACTCGAGTTCGATTTCTGGGTGAGATTTCAACTTGATATATAAGCAAATATTTGTTGAGCCGACGTACCTTCTGTTGTTACCTGCTGGCGAAGTGCGTTGTTGGTGTCGCCCTGTGCCAAACCTAGTTGTACGTCATACTCCCTGCCAGGCATGAGCCCGTAAATGATAATGATAGCTTCATCTGCGCCATCTTCAATCCGGATGAAGACCCTCTGCCAAGGGGAACCGTTGACGTCAACGGACAGCCCTTTTGCCAAAGCATCAGATATGATGGACTTTTTCTTCAAATCTACAGCCTGAGAGCCATCCATATCGTCTCTGCGATCCTTAACTGTATCTTCATCTTCTACAATGAGGCCCAGTGCAGCCAGAGGTGCGAGATCACCATTAAAATCTGGTAAATTTGACGACAGGGTGAAGGTCACAGAAACCGACGTGATTTCGCGGACTGAGAGAGCAAGAGGAGGTGTCCAAGGTCGTATCGAATGCCATGTAGTTTGTAAAGAAGCTGCGTGAAGACTGTCAAGGGACATGAATAACAGGTGAAGAGACGAGAAAATGTCACAAACCGTGACTACCTCAAGGCTACCATAATATTTACACCCATGGCACTATTATATAGAAATTCCTTGAATTCCACTATCATGATATCTATTGCAGCTCATGAACTTCAACGGATTTACTTGATGCTTGCTACTCTTTCAACTCAGGAACAGGTATACGTAGGCAAGCCCAGTGCGTCAGAATTCGCTGCCAGCCCTGGGCTGACGATCTGGACTATGTACTGTCTCTTCGGACCATCCTGCCCCAACGTGTAATCATTATGACCTGTTGGCTTACAGTCTTCTTCGTTTGATCAAAATTCTGATGGGGGGGGTGATTTTGTGCTGCCATAAGTCAGATGGAGTTGACAGGTTCTCATGAATTGTTCAGCCTATATATGACGCGAAAGTTTGGAGGAACGTCTTCCCAAGCATACAGATGCCCTCTCCCTCGTCGCACTTGTTATTGATCTCATTCCCAGCTTGGGGTAAGTATTTCTCTCTAAGTACTATTCTTTGTGAGATGCTGAGCTTGGTGTATAGGTCACGCTAGGCCGTTGTGCGTTCTTGCGACGCGCCTGGTTACCGAGAGCGAAGATGTGCTGGTGACGATTTTGACAGTCCCTGAGATCTTCGAGAAATCTCGGTTTGAGATTGCCAGGCAGTTCGAGAACAGCGATTCCCTTACTTCTAAGACTCATCAGCGCATCCGGTTGGGATTCTTTTCATCGTCCATGATGTTTCATCTCATATCTCTGCCAGGCTCATTTCTATTCTGGACTCTGCAGCATCGAATTCAAGTCCGATGGCCTCTATGAAAAAATTTGCTCAGGCATATCCTGTTGCGTACGAAGCTCTATCTCAAGGAAGGCCGATCACTTGCATGGCGAGGGGAACTTTGTTTGAGGCTGCTCCAGCACCCTCTGCGGTTGTAATGGATGTACGTGTCACCAATGTTTCCTGGTCTGTGGCTATTTTTAAGACTTCAATTTCGAGTTCTTCTGTCTGCCTCAACTTCAGGCCACTCGTTCTTTGACTGGGTATGCCATACCTATAATTTCCTGGATAACAGGCGGCAGCCCAACTCTACTCCGCTTCTTTGGCCCAGAATCTATGGGGGGATATGGTGATCTAAGTGCAAAGATTGCAACAGAGGCCGAGCGTACGAGCCGGACTCTGCTTGAAGTTAGCGATGAAGTAGCAGATCTCGCTCAAATACCTTCACCATTGGAAACTCACTGGGGTTACCTAGATATATAAACATACAGACGGGACGGTCATTCGTATTCCTGGCGTCCCCGCTATGTACGATTACGAATTTTCTCCACAGAAGGTGCGGTATAATTTCAACTACAAGTTTCACGATCATTGATGCTTGGCGGGTATCAGCTTCCTTTCGAGATGCCGTTGGCTATGGTTATTAACGGCGGACGCGAGTGGGTCTCTTCAATTGCCGTCTGTTGGTATATTATTAACAATGGATGTCATAGGTTCTTGAAGGACAGTGATGCCATGCTCGTTGCGTCCTCTGATGCATACGAAAGGATTTCCTTAGACGCAATACGGGCATGGCAGTCTGACAACGGGAAGACTGTTTATGCAATTGGACCTCTTCTCCCTGATATCGAGTCTACTCGATTTGACATCAGAGATGACAACGCAAATGTGGCACCTTTCCTTGACGAAATGTTACAACAATACGGAAAACAGTCTGTCGTCTTTGTAAGTTTCCTAAATATCTGCAATCCGAAAACTGAATTCCTTTCCAGATCTCTTTCGGAACTGTGTTTTGGCCTACAAAACCAGAATACATAGATGAGGTGGTCGACGCCCTACTCGAGAAGCGATTCCCGTTTGTGCGTGCTGTCCACGACGTATCCACCGTTTCCCAAGGGTTGAAAATAACCCCTCTACGCAGATCTTGTCCCACGCTTCACCCTTTGCTCAAGTTGCCCCACAATTGGCAGAGAAGGTAGAAGCTTCAGGCCTCGGATTGTTGACGACTTGGTCCCCACAACAAGCCATCTTAAGCCACCCAGTCCGTAAAGCATATCTCCACTATAATCCGTAACTAAAGCGAAGTTGTGTCAGGCAACAGGATGGTTCCTTACCCACGGCGGGCATGGTGGCATCACAGAATCTCTTGGGAGTGGTGTTCCTCTGTACGTTCACCGAAACTTACTATAAAGTCGATTATTCAACGAACTTTGCACAGAATTTGTTGGCCCTTTGATGCCGATCAACCTGCAGCGGCTGCGCATCTTACGGAGAACCTTAAAGTTGCCTTTGAACTTATTGAAGTCAGGACCGGCTTGGGACTCAAACCACTGCACAGATCTGGAATGGCTGCCAAGGGAACTCGCGAGGCCGTCGGTAGCGAGATCAGGCGGGTCCTTGATGTGTGCCGTGCGGAGGAGGGTGTAGAGTTGAGGCGGAACGCCCAGCGTCTCAAAGAAGAGTTTCGTGCTGCTTGGGAAATGAATGGCCCGGCGAGAATCGCTCTCTACGAGTTTTTGAAGACCTACACGTCCTAGTGCACCACGAATATGATATTGCTGGTCATAACAACGTTTACATGCATATACGGATCTCCACCAGAAACAGAGCATATCTGTGGCGCAGGGAATATGTCAAATTACGATCAAATTCAAAACATAAGTAAATGATTTGACGGAACGAAACATTGGGTGTATACTAGAAAGCCTCTCAAATGATATCAAAATGTACCACTAATTTAGACACATTTCACTCGAAATCGGCGTGATGGTCGAGTTAATCAAGCATAAAGTTCTCTACGTGGAAGTCCCCAAATCCTTGTCTCCGCGATCCACGGCTGCTACCAGCGGTGGCGTTAGTACCATGTTGCTCTGAAGCCTTCCTAAACTCCTTTAACATTTCCACAGTCATGGTGCTCGAGCTCAAGAGCGTCGTCTTGCCGTCAGGTCCAACAATAGGAATACTCATGGACCCCTCCTGCACGCCAGTGGTGGTCGAGGTGGGTATAGTCTCGGATTTCTCAAGAATAGAACAAGGTGCTCCAGGCTTGCAGAACGGCTTGTGGATCTTCCAGTCCTATGCAAGAAGCATGGTGTATCAGGGACAGTCTGGGAATCAAGCGGAGAAGTGACTCACCGAACGCTCTGATGCGAGACGAGGAATACACGTTAGAGAGACATCACCCGGAGAAAATCAAACACATACGACATCTACGTAAGTACCTCGTCAGAAATTAGACGTTGGGATTATTAAGGAAGAACTCACTCTTTGCTACAATAACTAGGCTTCTTGTCTGAGTCGCATTTACCCGCGCCTGGTGGTCCACAAAATTAGCCATCGACACACAGTAATGATCAGTCTTACACTGCGAAAGTAGCTTGCCCTTGTCTGCTTGGATCAAGCAATCCACAGCAGCACAAACATATCTATTCGATTTCTTAGCTCTCTTCTTCTCCGCCTGTGCAGTGTCTCTGTTGATCTCCTCATCACGTTTCTTAAAAGCATCCCAAACGCCCTTGTACTGCACAAGTAAATCTGGCGACTGCTGCGACATGGGCTCTAAAATTCTGGAGGCGAACCACAGCACCGAAGAGAAGCTTTTCCCCGAGAGGCGCACACATTCGTTGGCATGGTACGCGGCAGCATGGATGTATCGCGAGCGGAGGTCCGTAGTAGCTGACGCCATAGTATGCCACTCGATTAAAAGGCCATGTGCCCTGGCCTTATCAATATCGGAAGCATCGGCGTCAGTGATCACTCCAACCAGGTAGTGACGGAAGACATCGCGGTCTGGCTTGCCATCGAACCCTGCCTGGACACTAAATCACATCACGTTCAGGAGTCAATCAAAGGACTGAGCGCAGTGGATACATACCGTAGGGCGTAATCTATAGCCGACATAACATTTCCCGCATCTGCTTCCGCACGAACGACGGCAAGTGGCTTTCTGCTCAGCAAGTCCAGGACCCCCGAGAGAGCTTCTTTTATGCCCAGGGCGGCCGTTTTGTTGTCTACGGATTGGAGCGTGGCTAGCTGACGAGTGTAGTACAACGCCCTGGTGAGCTCGACAGGAGACTTCTCTTCCAGATCTTTAGGCCAGGTCGCAAGACGGAAGTTCGAAAACCCAATGGGCTCCGGAGCTCTCATCACTGCAACAGCGGGTCCAAGGCCTGCTGCTCGTACCAGACTTTCCCAGAGCTTGTTAAATGTATTCTGGGCTGTGATTATGGCTCGGCCGCCGGTGACAATGTCGATGGTGCAGAGCTCCTTGCGGATCTCGATGCGCCTAAACTCCTGGCCCACAGCCAACGCCAGGGAACGTTCTTCAGTTGTGAGCTTGAACGGAGCATAAGGTTTCTCCCTGGTCCCAAGGCTTTCCAAAAAGGAATGAATCAATGCTCTGCATATGACAGGAGCCGCAGCGGAAGCTGACTCGGGAAAATACACAAGAGAGGAATTTGTCCCATTGGCACCATGAGGAAGATGTTCCATATGAATGAAGGTGGTGTCGAGTTGGATGAGAAAGAGGACATGTGCGGAGGGTTGGAGTGTTATATATCGGATATCAAAGTGCCAGTTATTAGGAACTTTGCCAGACGGCGAGCGCGGTGGGCGCGGCAGAGCGTTGAAAGCTTTGACGGAGTCAGTCATGGTTAAAAAATCGTCTCAAACCACCTTCCTCTCGTATTTGTAGTATTTCAATTTGGGGGATCAAGCACTATCTAAGTTAGCGTGGGAAGTCTGACCACGAAGCTAGAGTTCACGGACAGGGAATCGCACAAATTGAGCGTCTTGTGGACGTAAAACAATGCATGCAGGGTTTAATCAATACATTTCAGCAAATCTACAAAAATGCTAGATCTAATGGAAGGAGGAGGAAGAGAACATTGACGCCAGATCAGCATTCGCATTAACCTCCAATGCGGGACCGTGCCTACCTCGTTATCACACGCATTATGGTGGAGGCGGTGGCGGGGGTGCAGTCTCGCTCGGCGGAGGCGCAGCCGCAGCACCATAAGCTGCCGGGTCATACCCCTGTTGAGCATAGTACTGTGCGTACTGTTGTTGTTGGCTTGCTTGCCATTCCTTAAACTCAGGGGTGTTTACATCATAGCCATATGCAGCCCTACAAAAAACTCAGTATCGGTGGACCAACGCGAAGTCGAATGCATACCAGTAGGCAGCATATGCCTCTGTGTCAGTAGCGGCAGGAGGACCCGCAGCATATTGTGACGCATCTGCTGCTGGTGTACCACCAGGTGGGGGTGGTGGAGCTTCCCCGGGTGGAGGTGGCGGCGGCGCAGCGGATGGGGGAGGAGGCGCATACCCCTAGATTCCCATTTTGTCAATTTTAATCACCGTAGGATATAGAGTCCACATACACTCATGGCACTATACGCAGCATATTGAGCCTGCGCATGGTGAAGCTCCATTTGTTGTTGTTGGACGACAACGGCAACTTTTGCATGCTCCTGTCGTACGACAAGCAGCAAGTCTTCCGTGAGCACTTTTGCCCGCGCCACTTGACCTTCTTCCGGCCCACTAAAACAATGATAAGGAGAGCGAAAACGCTTTTCAATGATTTGACGCACGTTATATGAATGTACAGCGGTGTTGGTTCCTCCTGCCCAGTCTGTAAAGTGTTTAGTTAATGATTATGAGTGCATCAAGTCGTTAACCCACCTCCTGGTCCACAAAGCCAGACCCGATGCCTTTTATTTGCACACGGGTGCTGGTCTCTGCCTGTATATACTTGACAAACGATCCCTACTTACAGAGTCGGAAAAGTGAACAGAAACAGCATAATGACACGCACAGAGGGACCCACGACCTTTGCCCTGACGTTGAAATTTCTTATAGAATCCAGCCCAACAGGCAACTTCTCTTCGGGCCATTTTCGCTAAAATCAACCACGTCAAGACACACGCAACTCGAAGAGAATGAAAAGGTGCTCAATACCCTTTCTCTTGGCCTGTCGCCCTTATTCTCGACCAATGACCCCATATCTATGGCAATCAGCTCATTGACCTTGTCAATAGCCGCTTGCAAAACCTCCTTGGTATGTGCAGATATATGGATATACAGCGCTGGGTCCTTCTCCGTGGCCTTGCTCCTATCCGGATACCACACTCCCTTGGTTGAAACTGACGCTCCGGTTTCCTCATGTATCTAAAATAAACAGAAAAAAAAGTGTGAACTCGTATTCTAGACCTGAAACCAAAAATATAGGATACACGATGTAAACAAGACATACCTGGTCCTGTGTTGACCCCTTCGTCAAGAGATACCGATTCCTGAGGTCGTTGATGTCGATGTCGTGTGTGAATTCTGCGTCGTGGAGGTCCTTCACACCCGCACCGTTGGCGAACTGAGCAGCGATTTTGGCAGCGATGGCTGCTGCGGCTGCTGCTGCATCGGACGCGGTCTTCGATTCCTCCGTTCTAGCGACCTTGGCAACACTCTCCTCTTCTCCCTGCGCTGGCTGATCCCATTTGCGTTTTGACGACATGAAGAATGCTGGTATGAATTTCAGAGGTGACGGTCGGCTGAAGAGGTTGTTGATATATGTTTGGCAACATGTACAGCTTCCAAGTTGTCACTGTCAGTCTCCCGCAGGTCAGAAAATTGCAGGAAATTTATAATCATAATATTCATACTAGTACACTGCATCAAGTATCTAATATTGCTACATAATATAGTATGGAAAGAGATAGGGCATCAAAGGTTCATTCTAGATTTTAAACGGTTGCGGTGAGCAATTCCGAAATGTTGAACGACGTGTTGCCAGATCCGTCGTCGGCACCATCGGTAGAGGGTGCAGGGGTTGTTGTTGGTGCGATAGAGAAGGAGAAGCCATCTTGAACAGCCGTGCTGCTCGTCGTGGGCGTAGCGCTGGAAACAGCTGCTGAAGCGGAGACCGTTGAGGACGCGATGGCAGTGCTGGAGAGAGAAGTGGTCGATGAGAAGACGACGATTGTAGCGGAAGGGCTGGCGGTTAGAAAGGCTGGTGATGATGTTATGGGGACAGTAGCAGTAGGGAGAATCGGGGCGCTGGACGTTGTTGGGACAGCAGCTGTAGATGCTCCACAGCCAATAGTCACGGTCGATACAACAGTAGATACAACGGTGACTGTGAAGAAGCCATCAGCACCAATCGCAACGCTGGTAGGATCTGCGAGCACAGGAGAAGTAGGAATGCCCGTGACGGTTGTTGTGGTCTGCGAGGAGGAACCAAGGGCCAAGGAGGTAGCTGTGATATCAGCGATGGAAGTAGTGGACACAGATGCGGACGAAAGGACGCTTATGGCAGCTGTTACGACTGCAGATGACGTAACACTGGGCTGTGCTGTAACCGTAACAGTGACGGCAGCAACAGAAGTTGCGGTGACGCTCGATGCACTGGCAGCAGATGAGGGAAATTGAAGTTGGCGCCTGTAACCTGCGTAACCTCCAGCGGTTGCAGAAACTGAAGCTGCAGAACCTGATTGTGTAACAATTAAGGACTGCGCTGAGGCAGACGTTGCTGTTGCAACGGTTGAAGAGGCTGGTAAAGTGACGGTCACCGTTACAACACTGGGAGATGCGCTGGAGGTGGACGAGGCGGCCAGGGTAGAAGACGCGGAAGCAGTCTCGGTCGTTGAATCATCCCCGCAATCATCCTCATCATCGGTACTGCCATTATCGTCTTCGCAATCGTCCCCATCGTCGTCCCCATCGTCATCACAACTACCGTCGGTACCGTTGTCGGTCGTGGTAGGACTGGGTGCCGTCACAGTGGTGGAAGTAGGGGCGGTCGTGGTGGTATTACCAGCTGTAGCAGTCCCAAATATTCCACCCTGCACACCGGCATCTTCGAAGCGCAGAGTAGCATCGGCCTGGCTGTCGCAGGCGATGGAGGTTCCAGCTTTGTTGACCAAGGGTAGTGCCACACATTGAAGTCCACTTGCACAAGGGGTAATGGCCCATGCACTAGAAACACACTGAGCAAAGGAGCCATTTACGCATGCCATTGAACCATCTTGTTACGCCCATTAGCATGATTCAAGAAATGAACGGTTCCACACTTACCTGTGCAAGAATCAGTGGTCTGGATCGAAGAAAACTGAGCATTCAACGTCTGCGCATCTAGAGCGTTCTGTTGTTGTACAGAAACTGTAGATGTCGTGTTGGTGGTAGTCGTGGAGTTGTCGCGAGGGGTGAACAGTGTCGGTGCTCCTTTAACTGGAGCCAGAAGTGCCAAACAAGCCAAAAAGACCAGGGCTGAGGATACGCGAAGAGATATCATGTCGTAGAAAATTGAGAGAAAGGATCGGCAGTAGGACAAAGTGATCGTGGAGGTCGTGAAGACAAGTCTGCGGAGCACCTGGCTCGTCAAAGGTAGGACAGAAGAAAGAACGAGGAAGGGATGAATGCACCAGATGCTGCGGCATCAGCTTATATAGTGGACAACGAAAACAATAGTTGGGTCCCATTGTCTCTACCGAGGGCGTCACTACTTGTCGTTGATGGCCACTGCTGTGACTTTTTATAGGTTCTTCATTGTTCGCTTTAAGCGCTGACGACAAGCCTTAACTTAGGGTTAGGGCTGCATAATCAATCATGTGACCTTGATCGCAACGCGACTTCTCCAACATTGGACTCACTATTGAGAAGTGCTCTACGCGTCCTAGGCCTTTCGCCGCAATGTCGCTTCCTGACGAGATTATCAAAGAAATCCTGTCGCCTGCACTGCAGGTATCGGACGAGGACTTCTCCAGCACGACGTTCGTGTCACCATTCAATAAGTTCACCGAATCTACCTCAGCTTGTCTTGTAGTGTGTAAGAGCTGGCTTCGTGTCGTGATACCACTGGAACAAGCTATTCGGGGCTTTTATTAAAAAGATACGCGGATATGGGGACCCAATTGCCAAGATCTTTGCCTGTGCACCGAATGTCACGGATATCTGGCTGACTCTCAAGTATGTCACGAACGAGAGCGTCTCGGGGTTGTGCAAAGGATTGCCCAAGATGAATCCCAGGCGTGTCATCTTTTGCGATCCGGACTTCCTCGAGGTCTGGGGCAACTTAGTTGGGCCCAAGGACAACTGGAACAAGCCGGTCAGAGATTTTTTAGGCGTTCTGCCTCTCTGTTTTAGTCTGTGGAATTCCTTGGTATACTTCTCTTCGCCAACAATGCGTCACGTTCTCATTTCCCCACAGGAAATCCTCGAAATTCCTTATCGGGATAACGACAGATCTCCAAAGTCCGAGGCCCTCTACAATGCAATATTACGCTCCAACAGTCTAAAAATCCTGGTGCTGTCCCAGCCTCAATTGGACATCGACTTCCTGAGCGATCTGGTGGAATTTGGGCTCCGGATCTCTCTGACAGAAATCCGCATTGTTTTCAAGCCTACGGGCGACGCAAATGAAGACACTATAATACTGCGTGAGACGAAGCAGCTTGAAGCCAGAATGCAAGCCCACAGTGGCTTCTTCCTTCTCGTAAAATTCCAATATCCAGATACCGATAATGTTATCGGTACTGATAACGCGTATGTGCATCTTCTTTCCACTTTTTTTCCCGCTCCTTACGGTTATGAATCAGAAAGGTTATATCATCAGGACCGCCGTCGGAAACTGCACACCTAATTCCGCGCAAGGACCCATCGTTCGTGCCGCTCAAAGGCGTGCCCTCAGAGTTACAGGAGAAGATCTGGAGCAGAGTCCTGTATTTTGCTATGTTCATCGACGAGGAGAAAGTTAACCGTTTAACTGAACCCAAAGATGACTCGGATCGTAAGAGTCCTCGCATTGATGATTCGGAACAGACGACACAAGTCAACTACCTTCTTGTGTCAAAGATGTTCAACGTAAGAGACCTCTATTTTCGACTCTATTGACACTCTGAATACTTGGCACAGAACCTCGGGCGCCCATTCAGGTGCTTGATCCTTACCTCTCAGCAGCTCCAAAAGCTTGTCAACATCTTTGAGAAGGAACCTTTACTAGCGATCCATGTTCGTTCAATCTACACTTTTTTCTCTTACGATGGGGGCCGCTTAACACATCTCGTCTCAGCCATTCTCTCACGTGTCCATCGACTCGTCCGCTTCATCTCCCCCACTGGCATCTCTACTACTTACAGTCGCGTCGAGCGACAGAGAGAAGGCGCTTTCACATACAAGGCTTTTGAAACTCTCGCCTCTACAGCCGGGTCTACGCTGTTGGGGCTCTCTGGCCAACCCGTTCATTCAACTGGACCCCCGAAACCTGCTACGTCAATCTTTGCATTCGTGGCACTTCGTTACTTGGAGTGGAATACACCATTAAGACTCTCCTACGAGCCCAAAGATGTGCCACGGGATGCATTGCCTAATCTCGAGACTCTCGTATACTGTGCCTACACGTCTTCGTTCCTTGACCTTCTGGGATGCATGGAGTAAGCACTATATCCCTACTGCTCGATCGTTGATTGACGTTCTCAGTCTCCCCTCCCTCCGCCATGTTGAGTTCCTCAGGTTCATGAAAAATCAGAAAATGGAAGGCTCCGACGAATTTCTTCAGCGCCATGGATCCAAGTTTCTCACACTTGACATTGACACTGCCAACGGAGTCTTCAAGAGCTGTCCTTCCTTACAGTCTTTATGTGTAACTGGGGTACGCATCGATAACTTCACACCATGTGTAGCAACCTTACCAAATTTGTTCATTGTACAGAGCGCGAACGCCGCCTCCTTCATACACGCCCATTCTCATTTGACCAAAATCTCGTTTACCCGAGAGGTGACGTGAGTGCCATGGCTGCCGTTTGTATTTCAGACTACTGATGTGCTGCTCATTTTAGCTTGGGTCAAATTAAGACGGCGTACAAGCTCTTCGGCGAGGTCGACTCCGGGCTATTCCTAGCCCTAAAGGAGGTCAAAGTCGATACCATCGAGTGGCCAAGTAATGAGTGAGTCGTTGGCTTATACATGTAGCGACAATTTGTTCAGTTTTATTTTGAAGGCGCGAGATCACCAAGGGGTACAAGGCTACGTGGGTGACTTGGTCAGAAAGGCTGTTACAGTGGAATGTCAAGCTGATCGACAGAGAAGGACGACAGTGGAGACCTCGACTCAAATAATATAATCGCCTATTCAGTCTAATTATGGGACTACCTTGCGTTTACAGCACTCTAATAGGTCACGGAATACCCTAGTTGCAATTACTTTTTAATTTATACCCTGTTCATAATACATTCGTTCTTCGTAAAGCCCTTCATCTTGCATCCGATACAAGTCGTATCACCATTCGTGACGACAAGAAAAACATTTAGCCAGCGTTGTCAGTGGTCTCGTGGCAGGCTGGCGACCTCAGCCGAATTTCGCTGAATGTTCTCGGTCTCGTTCTTTTCGCGTTGCTCTTCTTCCCGGATACGGCGTACATTCCTGCGGCGTACACCAGCGGCAGATTCTTGGCCAAGGATTTTCGTACGGCCCTATAAATAATACTAGTCAGTCAATCTGCCGAGAATGTGATCACAAAAAGACCGACCTCTGAGTATTTCATGTACACAAGGGTCACGATGACCGCAATCCAATAGAAGACGTAACTTAACACTGAGCCAACTAAATGCGGTGCAATGTTTCAGCCCTCAAAGCACGCATTTTAACAGAGGTATTCACTCACGAGTTGCGTTATTGGTCCACCCAAAGATGGCATTGAAGATTGACCAGCCTTGGCCGTCGAGATTGTTCTCCGGGCTGCAACAGTCGAGATGCCAGACGTTGCCCTGGACGCGGTAAGATCCTGGTCCAGTTCCTCCGGAATCGTCGACATCTTGACCGAGGAGCTTGTTGAAAATATATTGCTCGAAGGAGCCGGTGGCTTTGCTAAACAGGCCAGCACCAATGAGGAGGAGCAAGTTGGTCATGACGACCAGGAAGATGGTCAACGCTAGTATACGAGTGAATTTGTTAGCTTGGGCAATTGTGGAGGAATACATACTTGATCGACTGGCGAATTGATAGATGAGGAAACCGCAGACCAAGCCGCAGATTATTCCAACGATGGCGGCAATGGGAATGGAAGTCGCACTCTGGCCGAGAGAAACGCCACCCACGAAGATGACCGCTTCGATACCTGAGGCAGAGTCAGTCTCGTAGATACGAAATACGGAGGGAAGTGAGACCTACCTTCACGTAGGACAGTGACAAAAGGCAGAACGAAAAGAACCCATTTTCCGGTTTTCGTTTTACCATCGACTGCAAACGGGAAAAAATTAGAACACGATGCAGCAACAATTCTTTAAACCTCGCCTTGACTGCCGTCAAATGCACGAGTGAGTTTGACACGCCACTTGGCTTTAGCTAAAACGCCGACAGTTTCAGTCCGACCACCGATATGGTAAGGGAGGACGACGTACCGCGATCCATCTTCAGCATGGTTATGCCCATGACGAAGATCATAATGCACGCAATGAGTTCGAAGATACCTGCGTCCGGGTAAGTTACGCCAAACATGCCCAGAGAAGGAAAAAAAGACGAACCTTCCCAAAGATTTTCGGACTTGGCCCAAAGGTCAGCCGCCTTGGTGAACCACACTGCGATGAAGCTAGAGAAAACGTTGAGCACATTATACGACTTTCACTTTGCTTCGAAACTACACACGCGGCACCGATAGCCAAGGCGATGAAGAGACCCAAAGCAGAGCCTGCAAAAATCTGGAACAACAGTAAGGTTCAGAGCAACATCGAAAAAAAAAAAAATTGATATACCTGAATGCGTAGCTTGCGCATGAGACGACGACGCTGTACTTGGTCATCCTCAGGGTCCACAGGGAGAGCAATTGGACCAGAGTCAGAGCCCTCTTTCTCGTTACTGGCATTCTGTGCCACGAGGGCCTCTGCAATGGTAGGTGAGATGATTGGGTCGCCATGGACAATCTGTTCGACAAGGCCAAGCAGAACCGAGACGATGATTGCGGCTTCAAGAGTCTCACGAAATACTATGAAGAAAATGGGGACTGAGAAGAGATTTTTGGCCATACTTCACGAAGTGAGGGAGAAAGGGAAGATGTGGTCCAAGGTCATAACAGCGTTAATCTGATAAACCCCATATATGTACCATCCCATCTACTTGGCGTCTCTCCTCGCCAAGAGGAGCCAAGAGGATTCAATCTATTCTTAGGTTATGAAAGGAACCTTCCCTTAAGATTCCAGTATCCAGATACCGATGCTTTGAACACCACTTCGCTTCCGTGCCTCACGTTTATGATTCAGAAAGGTTATACCATCAAGACTGCCGTTGGAAACCGCCCACCTACTAGTTCGAATTCCGCGGAAGGACCCATCGTTTGTGCCGATCCTCAAAGTTATCTGGAGCAGATCCTCGGCTCGGAGGTCGACTTCGGGCTATGACCAGGTCTGACGACATCGAGTGGCTAAGTAACGAGTAAGTCGTTGGCTTATAAAAGTTGCGGCGATTTGTTCAGTTTGATTTAAGGCGTGAGATCACGCGTTCACGAACGAGTACAAGACGTGGTCACTTTGGTCCGAATAAAAGTGGAATGTCATGATCAAGCTGATCGGCGGAGAGGGACGACAGTGGAGACCTCGGCTCATATACTTAATATAATCACCTATTCAATCTGATTATGGGACTACGTCTACAGCACTCTAATAGGTCACGGAATACCCTAGCTGCAATTACTTTTTTAATTTATACCCCGTTCATAATACATCCGTTCTTCGTAGAGCTCTTCATCTTGCATCAAATAAATGTCATACCACCATTCGTGACGATAAGGAAATATTTAACAACCAGCGTTATCACTGTCTCGCGGCAGGCTGGCGATTGAGTTTCGCTGAGCGTTCTGGGTCTCGTTCTTTTCGCGTTGCTCTTCCTCCCGGATACGGCGCAAATTCTTGCGGCGTAGACCAGCGGCAGATTCTTGGCCAAGGATTTTCGTACGGCCCTATCAACAACACTAGTCAGTTGATCTGCTGAGCATGTGAATACAAAAACCGACCTCTGAATATTTCATGTACACAAGGACCACGATGACCGCAAGCCAGTAGAACACATAACTCAACACTGAGCCATCTAAAGCGCGAGTGCAATGTTTTAGCTCTTGAAGCGCGCGTTTCAGCAGAGGTATTCACTCACAGTCTGCGTTATTGTTCCACCCAAAGATGGCATTGAAGATTGACCAGCCTTGGCCGTCGAGATTGTCCTCGGGACTGCAACAGTCGAGATGCCAGACGTTGCCCTGGACGCGGTATGAACCAGGACCAGTTCCTCCGGAATCGTCGACATCGGCACCGAGGAGCCTGTTGAAAGCATACTCCTCGAAGTCACCGACGGCTTTGCTGAACAGGCCAGCACCAATGAGGAGGAGCAAGTTGGTCATGACGATCAGGAAGATGGTCAATGCTAGAAGACAAGTGAATTTGTTAGCTTGGGCGATTGTAATGTAACAGGAACACATACTTGATCGACTGGCGAATTGGTAGATGAGGAAACCGCATACCAAGCCGCAGATAATTCCAACGATGGCGGCAATGGGAATGGAAGTCGCACTCTGGCCGAGAGAAACGCCACCCACGAAGACGACCGCTTCGATACCTGAGACCGGGTCGGTACGGAGATACGAAACACGGAGGGAAGTGAGACCTACCTTCACGTAGGACAGTGACAAAAGGCAGAACGAAAAGAACCCACTTGCCGGTCTTCGTTCTACCATCGACTGTTGAAAACAGGAAAGTTAGAACATTATGATGCAGCACAATTTTTTACACCTCACCTTGCTGACTTTTGTCGAATGCACGAATGAGTTTGACACGCCACTTGGCTTTAGCTAAAATGCCAACCCTTTTAGCGGTCCGGTCACCAATACGGTAAGGAAGGATGACGTACCGCGATCCATCTTCAGCATGGTTATGCCCATGACGAAAATCATAATGCACGCAATGAGTTCGAAGATACCTGCATCCGGGTAAGTTGCGCTAAACATGCCCAGAGAAGGAAAGACAAACCTTCCCAAAGATCTTCTGCCTTGGCATAAAGGTCAGCTGCCTTGGTGAACCACACTGCGATGAAGCTAGAATAAACATTGAGCACATTATACGACTTTCACTTTACTTAGAAACTACATACGCGGCACCGATGGCCAAAGCGACGAAGAGACCCAAAGCAGAGCCTGCAAAAATCTGAAACAACGGTAAGATTCATAGAGAAATTAAAAAAGACAATGAATACCTGAATGCGTAGCTTGCGCATGAGACGACGACGCTGTACTAGGTCATCCTCAGGGTCCAGAGGGAGAGCAATTGGACCAGAGTCAGAGCCGTCCTTCTCTTTATCAGCATTCTCTGCCACGAGGGTCTGGGTAATAGCAGGCGAAACGATTGGGTCGCCATGGACAATCTGTTCGACAAGGCCTAGCAGAACCGAGACGATAATTGCAGCTTCAAGAGTCTCGCGAAAGACTATGAAGAAAATGGGGACTGAGAAGAGATTTTTGGCCATCCTTCACGAAGTGAGGGAGAAAGGAGGGAAGATGGGGCCTCTTGAAAGACCCTTGGTAGAATGGGATGGTACATATATGGGTTTATCCCAATGACCGCCATATGTGACCTCGCAAAAAGATTCAGTCTATTTTTAGGTTATGAACAAGTTATGAAAAGAACCGACCCTTATCAGATGGTACATCTGGGGTCCAATCTGATAAGATGTCGTTCCCAAGGGCTGAAACCTGGCCGAAACCTTGCCGAAGGGCACCATCTGTCGAATGGGGACCGACTCGGAGAACGCATCCAGATTTCGCCTCAAGGGTCTTACATAGAATAGAGTTACAGAGCAAACATGACCCTCTCCCAACTCCGAGCGCTCGCGACTTGAATGGACTTGGCCTACTAATAAAGATGTGACAAGGTTGACAATGTTTCCAACGTTTATAAGAGAGGAAAAAATAAATCGATCCATCAGACCTGAGGTGCCTCTAATCTGATAAGATGTCAAAAATAGAAATCTGCACCAACGTTTTCACGTCGGTTCACGTCAAGACGCACCCAAATCCACCGCAGAATCCCGAATTTCAGAAGACCCTTCATATCTACTCCACAGGGTACATGTTCTAAAACTGAAAAGGGCTTTCCTGAATGCTAAGTCACGATGTACAACAACCACCTGGCATAAGTGTAGATATACTGCAAAAAGAGGATGTCTACCTTCTCAAGCAGCCCTCGTGCTAGTTATAATCACAATAATGTCATTTCACTTCACCTGGAAACGATCATCGGACACGTTCCAGGTCGTTCCTGTAAGTTCCTGTGAGATGCAATACGAAACTTTTGGAAGGAGGTCCCGGCTTATCTGATAAGCCTATGGACAGGCTCTTTCGGGGAATCGGGATGTCATTAATATTGATCGCGATATTTTCTCCTTCGTGAACCCTTCATAAGTCCATGAGGGAAGTCATGTCCTTAGGTTGCCCCCCACGCGCTTCCCTTTCATCCGATGCAGCTAGTGAAGCTTGCACTCCTCCTTCCCTTGGCATCTCCAGCACTTGCTGGAGTGCAGGAGATCTGGTGGAACCTTACTTGGGTTGACAACGTCAATCCCGATGGCCTCTTCGACCGTCGAGCCATTGGTGTCAATGGAACATGGCCGTAAGTCTTGCTACCGAAATTTCAAATATGGCTAGCTTATTTTTTTTTTCCTGCAGACCTCCACCGATGGATGTGTCCTCCAACGACTCGTTGGTCGTTCATGTCACGAACAGTTTGGACGCGCCGTCTACTCTTCATCACCACGGAATGTTCTTCAACTCTACCTCCTGGATGGACGGTGCCCAAGGCGTGTCTGAATGGTCAGTCACCACGCCTCGAAATTGTCATAGATCTATAAACTCATGCATAGCCACCAGCGGTATCCCGCCAGGTGGCCAGTTCGACTACGAAATTGCTATCAACTCTTCTGACCAGTGGGGAACCTACTGGGTCCATGCTCATGCTGGGGTTCGTGGCCCCACCTTCGATATATTCTTAACTTTTCCGACATCAGTGATTAGGGCCAATACGTCGATGGGCTTCGGGCTCCATTCGTCATTCACCCAGCCGAGGAAGTTTATTCTTACGACGAGGAATTTACCGTCATCATGGGTGATTGGTACCACGATGAACACTCTGTTCTTATAAAACAATTCATTAGCATCGCTGACCCCGGTGGTGCCGAACCCATTCCCGGTGAGTATGGCGCGCTTGATTAGTCTGTCTAATATTAAACTAGCTCTTCCTTAGACGCTGCACTCGTATACTTTGCCCAAAACGCGTCCTACCTTGGACCTATAGCCGGGACGTCTCCGTCGCCAGTGACTTCTGCCGTCGGCTTCAATGAGAATGCTACTCTCCCCTTTGAACCTGGAAAGACTTACCGCCTCCGTATCGTTAACACATCTGCCTTTGCTGCCTTTTACTTCTGGATCGATGGCCACAACATGACAATTATCGAAGTCGATGGTGTAAGTCAGCGATTTGGCCTGATTGTAAGGGTTGCTTGACATTTGTACAGACTGACGTTGAGGAATCCCCGATTGGCCTCCTCAGTGTAACTGTGGCTCAGCGCTACTCTGTCTTGGTCACAGCACGTAACGATACATCGTCCAACTGGGCGATCCACGCGAACATGGATACCACCATGTTCGATACCGTCCCTGACACCTTGAACCCAAGTACGATTTTTTGTCATTTTCCAATACGCTTATCATCGACCTTTCCGATTAACCAGATGCGACCGCCTCTGTCACGTACTCATCGTCTGCCTCGACCACAGATCTTGGATTTGTTGACGAGTACTATGATGTCGATGACATTTCCCTTGTGCCTGTCATCGCAGTCCCTCAACAACCAGCAACGACCACCATTGAACTTACAGTCAGCTTCGACACCTTGTCTGACGGGACAAATCACGCTATGTTCAATCTGATCACATACAACTCCCCCCTGGTTCCCGCTGTCTTATCTGCGCTTACCCTTGGGGATAACGCCACAGTTGCCTCAGCATACGGCCCCACGAGCTTTGTCCTTGACCATCTTGATGTGGTCGAGATCATCATTAAAAACAGCGATAGTGGAAAACATCCTTTGTGAGCGTTATTTTTACCTTCCCTAGTATTGACATGACGCTGACATAGTGCTTGGCAGCCACTTGCACGGGCATAAATATCAAATTGTTGGACGTTCACTGAACTACACGTCCGACGACCCCACTCAGAATCCCCCGATCGTCGAAGGACAGGCAAACCCCATGAGACGTGATACCATTGGGATTCCCACCATGCAGTCCGCCACTCTTCGCTTCGTCGCCGACAATCCCGGAGTGTGGTTCCTACATTGTACGTTACAACTTACTTTCTCCCTCGTATTTTTAAAAGCTAACTCGGGTCTGAAAAAAGGCCACATCGAATGGCATCTCGAAGTCGGCCTGGCGATCCAACTCGTCGAGGCGCCCCTAATCGCCCAGCAGCGCAACACCGCCCCTTCACTCTTGCAGGAAAATTGTCAAGCGCTTGGAAAGCCAATATCTGGGAATGCTGCTGGCTTTGCGTCGACCACGGACCTTCAGGGCCTGCCCCTAGGACCATACCCGCAGGTCCTTGGGTGGAAACCTAAGGGCATCGCCGCGATGTTCGGATGCGTTCTGACAGCTGTTCTGGGAATGTTGAGCGTGACATGGTATGCCCTCGGAGAGCAATTGACCGACGAGGAGGTCGAAGAGGATGTGAAGAAAAAGATCGCGGCGAAGGAGGCTAGGAGGAAAAAATTGTGGTCATTCGCCAGGAAGACATAAATGAATAAATTTTATCTCTTATATTTGTGCCATATCATGTATTATGTAGTTTGATTAAAGGCTCTCCGATTGCTTTTTTCTACCTACCCATACAGTTAATACGCACATGTACACTGTATCCAAATGTAAGTTCGGGATGTGATGTGGGTATTTACCTCTGACAGCAACAGCAGCGACATGCAGCGGGAATGACGATCAGCTTCTTGTGAGTGCTAGAACAGCTCATCAACTACTGATACATTCTGATCGGACGATGTTGAATGTCCGTAATATGTACAATACATCCATAGCATGATCGTTGAATCTTAGTATTCTCTCATCCTATACCCCATATACTCTTCTACCTAATGCTCCAAGTAACCCGCGGGCTGAGTAAGCGTCGACACATCGACACCAGGAAGTGGCCACTGGCTGGCGAAGGTGCGGACCTCATCACGGAGTTGTCTGACCTGGGCAAAACCAGTCTTGCCTTCCTCCTGGGTCGTGGCGACACGGACGAAGTCCTTGAGAAGCTTGGAGCCAGCTTCCTTCTGGAGGTGGAGCGAGATCTGGACAGCACGGTGGAGGAAGTCAGCGACGACCTTGATGTCCTCCTCACGCATATCGCGCGATGTCAGAGCGGAGGTGCCGAGACGGATACCACCGGGAACCTGGGCAGACGCGTCACCGGAGACGGCGTTCTCTGTATATCAAGATGAATGATGAACTTTGGGTTCGGGAGCAAGGAAACTCGAGACGTACTGTTGATAGTAATGCCCATAAGGTCGCAGACCTTCTCGACCTTGCTGCCGGTGAGGCCAAGGGGACGGAGATCCCAGAGGACAAGGTGATTGTCGGTACCGTTGGTCTGGAGCTTGTAGCCGTGGGAAACGAGGGCCTCGCCGAGGGTCTTAGCGTTAGCAATGACCTGTTTGGCATAGGCCTTCCATGAGGGCTGCGCAACCTGGAGGAGGGACGTGGCGATAGCAGCGATGGTCTTTACGTCGCATGTTAGCCTAGGGTAAATTTAGAATGCCAGAATGCGCCAAAGCTCACGTTGTTGTGAGGGCCACCCTGGCAGGCAGGGAAGACGGCGTCATTGACGCGCTTCTCGAGGTCCTTGGCGTTCTCGAGGTCTTTCCTGAAAAAGATGAGACCGGCGCGAGGGCCACGGAGGGTCTTGTGTCTGAGAAAACGCGTTAAATGAAGTTAACCATGAATGTATGAGACGCGTCCTTACGTGGTAGTGGTGACGACATCGCAGTATTCGAAGGGGTTGTTCAGCTCCTGTGCGGCAACGAGACCGCTAGTATGGGCGATATCGGCCATGAGCCATGCACCTTCCTTCTCCGCGGTGGCCTTGAGCCTGGCATAGTCCCAGTCACGGGGATAAGCAGAGGCACCGCAAATTATGAGACGGGGCTTGAAAATCTTAGCCTGGGACGCGAGCGACTCGTAGTCGATAAGGTTGGTCTCGGGAGAGATGGCATAGGGGAAGGACTGGAAGTAAATTGAAGAGGCAGTCATCTTCTTTTTCGCGGTCTATGACAGTCGGCATGGAGTTAGATATCGGGCGAAGCTGCACAATAGGAAAGCATACATAGTAACCGTGAGTAAGGTGACCACCATCAGGTAGACCAAGACCCATGAGGCGGTCATTGGGCTGGATGAGAGCGGTGAGGGCAGCGAAGCTTGATTAATGTTTTGTTAATTGCGATCACTAAGTGCAAGGCAACACGTACTTTGCAGTCTATTCATGGATCGGTGTTACGTATAATCTTCGGATAATTGGTATATGACTCACGCTGCCAGAGTAGGGCTGAACGTTGACACCCCATTTTGCGGGGTCAAGGTTGAACGCCTGGAGGGCGCGTTTGCGGCAGAGAATTTCGAGCTCATCAATGTACTCGTTACCACCATAGTACCGGGCGTTAGGAAGACCCTCAGAGTATTTGTTGGTCAAGATTGAACCATTAGCCTCCATAGTGGCTTGACTGGTTAGATTCTACACACGCGTAAGATCCTGTCACGTATAAGAAGGAAAAACATACCTCGGAAGCAATCAGCTCAAGGCCGGTGAACTGCCTCCATGTCTCCTTGTCGATGATATTCTTGATTTCGGGGTCGATCTCAGCGAGAGGAGCATACAGGACCTTGTTCTAAACGAGTCATCGGGTTCAACAAGAAATCATCACAACAATTAAGAGGGTCCTACGAAATCAGGGGTATTGGCTGTGGCCATTTTTCTGAGGGCGGAGGGCGCTGTTTGGAGGCGGATGGGGGTTCGAACGAGAGGTCTCGCCAGAAATCGTAGCATCGGGATACAGACCAGCAAAAAAAGTTTCAACCGGCTAAGACCGAGCTGATCATGATCGGCCGAGAATTCAATTGACTCCATCCCCAGTGATCTAATCTCCTCAACTTGTTATCACCTCTCGGGAGCCATTAACCTGTTCAGTGTCTTTTTACAACTTTTCAGATCGACTTTATTGTCGGGACCAGTCTCTGGAAATGCCCAAATTCTCGACCGAGATCTTCATATTTGATCCATCGATTGATTAGATCTCGTCATGTAGTCAATCAGTCGAAATCATCATGATTAGGTGCACATAACCCCATGTGCGACGGTCCTTTACGGCGATTACTTTTTGTACAAATGACTAGCATAGCTTCTATGCTATTGAACTTTTCACTCGAATCTGGACGCTTGGACAATTTCTACTTCTATTAGAACCCAGGAGGGAGGACCAGTCTTCCAGTAGCAGGAATGTTCTCAATAGCGAACAAGTGAACGGTGAAATTGAAGCAACAGAATGATACACTATGGTATTATACCTCTGGGAGTTCGAAGAACCAATCATCATCAAGATTCTGTAAGCTCTTCTGTGCCTACCGGTGCGGCGGTCAGGGAGGTCCTTGAAAAGAGTGGGAATCATCTTACCCAGCGCGACAGGATCCCTGCAACCATATCCGGTCAATATTGCTCAGATTGAGGATATGTACCAGCTAGTGGGCGATTTGCAACGTAGCGGACGATGATAGATTGTGTGTAAGAAGCACCATCCCCGTTATTATTAAAGCGAAGAATAAAGATCCACTCGTGGCCGTTAGAGCGCCCTCGAATTGTATCTTTTCTGAGTATAATACGTGAGATCAGGGGATGAGACGAGCGCTTACCGAAACTCCTTGCCACTCGCATATAACTGACATACAGCTTGAGGAACGCGGAGATGTAGTGAGCCATGCTTGGCTTCCGTCACGAAAAAGCCTGTGGCAAGTATCCTCGCCGATTCTATGTTCGGGGAGTTAAGGTACGTTTATTGGTGAAGGTTGGGCACGAGTTATCTCAAGGGAGAGAAAAAAATTCACGCATGATGTTAGCCTTGCCCCGAGAGCCGTATAATCTGTGTACCCAGAGATCGTACCCAGACTCGAAGGGTTGATGGCGGTCGCAGCGATGCAATTCTCCATACTGAGAACCATGCTTTGGTCTGTGTCGACCATTGTGGATGCACGGAAAAAGAATGTGTCCATCCAGGTACGGGAGGCAGCTTCATTCTGGCGATATCATCAGCAGGAGAGGCAGACAATGTGAGACACCGACCTCTCTAGAGACCAGTCGTTCGAGGAGCGCGAGATGTTGATACATGCCAGCCGAAGATTAGAACTGGTTTTTTCCAGCTAATCCACGCGTTCCTTTACATCATCCTTGAGGCACAGGGTGCTTCCTCGGACGATATTCAACGAGCAGCGACGCGCGTAATATGCGGTAGAGTTGTAGAAGTGAGACGGGTGAAATAACCCCTCCCTTCGAGAGTGGTCCACTAGCATAATGGTGGCCGATCTTCTTTCCAGACCTAGCACTTCCTCATATGTAATCTGGTCGTCAAATCTTTTCGCAAGCACTGGTCCTTTGCAATTCCACTTTCATGGTGTACTTGTAGCTATAGCTAGAATTCTATAATTATTTTCGCTGGCTTGACAAAGGTTCACATCATTCTTTGTTTTACTTGTGATTCGCTTGATTATGAACTGGTTGGGTGCCTCCGTGTATTATTCGATCCTTGTGTGTGCCTAACAAAAGAAAAGACATTCAAAGAAACAGAAATCCTTATATATGCTAGTAAATCAAGAACGGAAAAAAGAAAACTCTCATTTCTCAAGGTAGAACTTATAGGCGGCCTCCCAAGCCTTCTTCCCGTCCGTCTCAATGACGTCCTATTTGTATTCGAGTCAGCAAACGTGCAAAGCATTGAAAAGTCGATACACACCCCATGACATGGGATGATCTTCTCAAAGTCCCAACTAGCGACAGTCTTTGCGTCACGCGTCATGGCCCTATAATCAACCAGAATGAACATTCGAGGAGAAAAATTCACTGAGAAGATATACTCTTTATCTGTGCCTAGGCCCCATACGAATCTTGGGTGAAGCCACGACGTGGGCGAGAAGCCGCCGAAGAAAGGAATATGAGGTGAAGACTTCGACTTCGAATACTTCGGAGGGGTCACCAACAAGGACTTGAGATGTGTAAAATCAATTACCTGCTCGTTTGCTGGGAGATTGAACAGCAGATCTGCCTCTATCAATATCTTGCTGTCGACATGTAGGAAGGCGATATCCTTGTTCTTGAAGCCAGAAAAATAGCTGAACATAAAATATAAGCCAAGTTGCGCCGCTAACGATGTATTCCCTTACCATGCTTTGATCTTCGGGCGGGCGGGCGGTGGCGTCAGTTCTAAAAGTAGCACAGAATAAAGATGTATACCTCGTCTTCGTAACCATACAAGGTACCGGGAGGGTCCCTACCCCAAACTACATTGAAGTAACGTATTGGCTGATGTATACGCCCGAAAGATTATACTACTGACCTCCATCAAACACAAGGTCCTTGTCTCCATGGCGCTCAATAGCTTCAGCTGGTGCAATTAGTTTTGCCTCTGGGTAAGCCTTCTTGAAGTCGCCTACATAATTATTAGAATGATAGTATGTTGTGTCATGAATGTCCTTTCACCGAGATAAAGATGGTGTACCGCGTCTGCACCCATAATATACCTATGAAGAGTATATATGAGCTGAGATTAGTTATAGTTCAATTGTTTTTGCTCGACGTACTTAACAGGACCTAAATTATCAATCTTGGCTTTGGTTTCTGGCTCCAGTGGCGTAGAGGCTAGCACCCAAACACCGCCGCTCCTCAACTTGATGGCCGTAGAACGTCCTCCGAATGGAAGGAGCCCGGAACGAGTGAATGGGCTGGAACAACTCAGTTCTTATGATCTATGACAATGCGACTGGGCTTACCGAGAAAACGTCCAGACGTTCTTCACTACCTTTCATGGAGGTGAAGTCAATATCACGAAGCTTCAGACTGACGGTACGTACCTCACGTATGACAGTTTCCGACATTGAAGATGGTGGGTTGTTGTGGAGAAGATGATGCACGCCTGTCTCATTGTCTCGCCTTTTAATGGTGTCGCTGTTGTCAACCGCGCATGTCGTCACCGAAACGCGGTCAGCTAAAAATGATCACGTGATGGGACTGGTGTTTCAGGCCTTGTAGCAGGCCAGTTACTAGGTTAAGTTCGTCTTATTAGAAGAAAATACGCGCAATACATTCCGTGCTGATACATATCATTCGGCGTCTCTTCGGTCTGACTGACAGTTGACTAAACAATCCAGGACCAGTGTCAGTAGGCTGAGTTCTGCGTGAAACACGTGAACAAAAAAGTGCACTGAATTTAGCAGATAGCAAGGAATTACACATACACCTAGGATACAATAATATACAAACACAAATATCAGCAAATGGTCAAAAAAGCACGCAAGGCTATTTATTCATCGCTCGATGATCTCTTCAAAGTGTCTTGCCAATCCATTGCAAGTTTTGTTAATGTCTTGCTTCGAGCTTAATCATGATGTGAGCAAATCAATAGATGAAGAAGAATAATGAAGACTAACTGAATATGGATAGAACGTCTTTGAGTAGATCACGCTTTGGCAGGCCAATAACAGTCGGAACCCAAGAGTCCTCACGGCCAGGGCGACTATTCAAAAAATGGTTAATCTCAGTCACAGGCCCTTATCGGTGTGCACCTACTAATAGACCGGCCCAAAAAGCTCCTTGATAAGCTCTTCAGCCTTCGCCCTGAATCCCTCATCCGCTATCTTTCTTGCATACAATAGTAGTGCCTGTTTGTATTCTTGCGGACTATCCAGAACCCTTGTTGCATTCAGACGTGTCTCCAGATGACCTAGGGTCAGCGCCGTGTTCCACCATGTCGGCCGTATCTTATCAGGCAGGCCCTCTTCAGGCGTACCACTGACACTACCTTCAACAGAAGACATGATGCCACGATTAGAAGCCTGACTGCTTGAGCTGCGTTGGCGTCCTTGCCAGTGATCCGAGCCCTCAGACCACCAGCGTTCACTCAATTTGACCCAAGTCAAGAGCGCAGGGTCGTAGGAATAG
>JABAJS010007629.1:35502-77310 GCA_018221635.1 Tephrocybe sp. 10521TJB
GAGCAAGTCATGAAATTTGTACACCATACCATGAATAAAGTTGACCTGTTGTAGTAATTATCAAGAGCGCGTGTCTGTTGGCATCCATGAATGCAGCTGGCGACCCAAGAGCGAGGGTAGGCATGGACCTGATCTAGGTGAACCAACAATGATATACTATTTGTGATGTGTCGTACCTTCGCCCAGTGTGTGTATATACTATCACGGATCCATCCAAGGTTGCAACGGCACAGAAAGATGGAGTTGCCTTGAGGCTTGATACGGGGGATGGCAAGTAATCAAGCCATTGCGTCTGTTTCCCACTTATGAACATAACCTCAGTTGGACCTGTCAAAAGAAGCCGTCAGCCCAAAGCAGCCGAAGCAAAAACAGATCGCACCATCATCTTCAGAGTTTCTCCCTTCAAATAGGTCATCACTCCCCTCTATCTCTGCACTCAAGGAAGTCAACAGTACCGGCACGGGCAAGCACGGGCCAGCCTGACTTCCCCAAGCCACCGCCGCACCATCAATTGCAGCCCCCCTTGTTGTATGATGGGCAATCTCCCTCACTGCGACATGATCCCTCACACGATCTCCGCCCAGCGTCCGCGCCTTCACTTGCTTCCCGTCATCCGGCAGGTCCAGCGCACTAGCCTTACGCTTTCCAACGCGTAAATGCATTGGTGACGCAGGCGTGTCGAGCGAGTCGATGGGCACATCCAAGTCCATATCCGCATGACGCGACCAGCTGTCAGGCGCATCGAATGGTTGCTCGGATGGCAACGGGAATGAACTCGGCACAGGTGCACGCTTGGAGGTGGGAGCGATACTGCTCGACGAAGCCACGATGCCATTGCTGGGGATAGACGTACTGGCAGAGGGGACGGCACCAACCTGGGTAGTGAGATTCGCCCGCTTCTTGTTACTGCGTTTAGCAACGAGCATGTTTATGTGCTCCCCACCACCATTGAGCTGGTCAAAGCCTGTCGATTGTGATTGTTGTTGGGACGGGCCAGATGTCGCAGCCGTTGGTTCTTGAGTAGAAACGTGGGAATAACCTTCAGGGACTGGCTCCGGGGTAAAACCGAACTTTGTCAAGTATTGTTCTTGTACTGAATGGGGCGCGATTCCTTCAAGTTCATCGGGTTCGAAGTCGAAGACTGCAATGGTGCCGTCAGATGATGCAGCGTAAAGCGTTAGGCCGTCACAAGACCTGTATATGTCAGTAACTAGTTTGATGGCAAGTCTTGGAGGACATACCAACTGAGGTCCATTATCTGCCGATCGAACACCTCTTTCGCGACGATGAGCGGCCGTGCTGACTTTGTCTGCCAGATCGAAACAGAACGGTCGTCGGCGCCCAATGCAACCACGGAACAAATGTTCGAGGTAGAAACTTTGTCGTTTATATTGCGCAGGAAGATGTGCGGATTATACGCAGCGACTTCAATCGTATTTTCGTGGCCGACTAAGCTAATCTCGGATGTCCACGAATTGCGAGTGATGACCGCAGCGATGAATACGAAGCCATTGTTATTTGTAGCGTTAGATGCTGTGATGTGTGCACCATCTGGCGACCAACTGAAGGAAGATAATTATTTAGGCCTTTTTTCACAGATTTTTTGACACACCTGAGCCTTCGGAAGAAGGTACTTCCTGGGGAGTCTTCAAACGGCTTCGTCACCTCAGCTTCCAAAGTCCAATCTGTTGTCCGCCATATCTTCACAGACCTGTCATCGGATTGAGTGGCCAAGAATTCCCCAACTGGATCCCAGCAGACACCCTTGACAAAGCCTTGGTGCTGGTCAAGCTTCCTGAGGCGCTCTGAATCATGCTCAGAGTTGACTCGAGAAAATATTGAGGGCTCTCACCTAACGTGTATCCACACCAGATAAGAACCTTTGAATCAAGGCCTACTGATGCAAGATATCGGTCTTCAGGCGCCCATGCCACGTCGGTTACATCTGTAGTGTGGTCTTGAATTCCGTATGAAGCGCAAACAGTGGCACCCACCACTTTCGTGCCCCGGAAGTCGCTTTAATGGTCTCCAACCTTCAAGATTAACCTCATCCGAGCCCCAAACTTTTCCTCGAGCATTCCTTAAATTGACTGAGCCACAGATACAACATGAAACACGTCCCTACTCACGGGTCTAGGTCCCATATCATGACTATCTCGTCGTCACTCCCGCTTGCCAACCACCGCCCAGAATGCGCCCATCGAACTACAAGAACCGGACCTGTATGCATTGTAAGAGTACATAGCGACTTTGGAGCTTTATCGTTGAGGTCAGCAGCTTGGTTCAGAATGGGTAACGTGCTCCAGATACGGATTTTGGCGTCCAGGCCGCCAGTTGCAATGCGCGATCCGTCTGGGTGGACGTGTACTGAGAATATAGACAACCTTTTCGCGTTCACGTCTTTTGCACTGTCTTTGTGCATCACCCACGCTGGTTTGGTGAAAATCATCTTGAATGGGTTTGGTCGGTCGAAGATTCACAGGCGGCCCAAGTAGAAGCCTCGATCTGCCCAAAGATTGAGCGGTGTCTCTGTGGTGTGTCTCCAAGCGCTCTGTAGGTATTGCAAGGGTTCACTTGCGATACAGTGCAAGCTTGCTGTCTCCGACGATGTGGGATGTTTGGAGAAATAAATATGTCACGTGTGAGCGCGTTTCCCAGTTCACTCTATATAGTTGAAGTTCCACTGCCCACACGGGCCGGGCGTCTTATCTATACTTTTCGATGTTCCAGCTTGTTCAAAGCTCTCAACCTTGCTAACGCACATCCTTATATAGCCAATACACACCTCATGGTATGGCATACTTATGGTATCTATTAGAAACCGACTTCGACGGGATGACTACTGGCGATGGGTCGCCTAAGTTTCATAAGTTTCGGCCGTGCTGGTAGGCTCGTGAACGACGGCCGCACCGACTCAATTTTTTCGTCATAGAGACGGTAATCGCGCAACTCTGGGCAAGAATGGTTTGAACTTTGACAGTTTTGATCGAATATCTTTCTATCTGAAGGTGCGAACGCGGGCACAAGATTCCATTCCTGGTTTCGCCTTCTCTCTCAGCCGACTTGCCGATTGCGTTTTTTTTTAAAGTAACGCCCTTACGCAAGCCCCGGCGGGATCTCGAAATCAAAACAAAATCGACCGTGGACACAGTGACTTGCGCCATACTCTGCTTCTTTTGCATCATCTTTGATATCTTTGCAACTTATCGCCCCTCCGGTCCCTTTAGAGCCTTGTGACAAACATACGGCAATCCATCGTTTGCATATTTCCATGGAAGAACCGGTATACTATAGGCTTGCACACGCCAGGCAACCCCACAATGGTGTGCTTCTCGACTTCGATTGCCCTTGTGCCTACCCGTTTCCTTTGAACTTTAAAAAGTGGGCCATGTAATTATGGAATGGCAAGCCTCCCTCCCCGGTTCCACGTCATGTCTACTGCTGTTGACCGCAAGGAGACCGCAGACGCGCAATCGACTACCTCCTCCCTGGATGAGAAACGGGCGGACGTCGAATCTTCGTCGATAGGAAGTGACGACCTGGTAGACGCTGAACCCAAACCTTTCAGGTTCACTGACTGGCTTTTGCGTCGCAACGCGTTAAAGCCTGGAGATCTTGATGCCATCGCCACTCGGCGATCCATTTACGATGACCCCGACCTTGGCAAGCACTACTGGCCCAAGGCCAATTACGAAAACCTGCATCGTTTCGACACCAAGGCCCGTTGGACGCTACGTGAGGAGAAGGTAAGTCACCAACACCTTCACCGAATTTCTCTGCTCTGATCCCGCTCTAGGCGCTTATTAGGAAAATTGACTGGAGGGTCATGCTGTGGGGCAAGTGGAATTTTACCAATACAACGCTCTGGCCGGTCCTGACAAAGATGAGTTAGCTGCCGTCAGCTTTTCTGCACTCAATTTAGATCGCAACAACCTGTCGCAAGCAAACTCGGACAACTTTCTGCCGGATCTCAATATGACCACAGACGGTGCGTCAAGCCATTGCCATTTGCGGAGCATAACTGATGCTGATTTCAATGTAGACTACAATTTGGGAAACACTGTTTTTCGCGTAGCCTTCCTTAGTGCCGAATTACCCTCTCAACTCGTCTCAAAACGCGTGAGCACACACCCTCTTCTTCAGATGTCGTACTTTAGCCGAACCGCATGACAGTTAGGGCCCGATCGCTGGATCCCCATACAGATGTGCTTGTGGGCAATCGTGACCATGTTCCAATTCTTCCTCACTGGTCGTTCTACTTTCCTTCTTACAAGAGCACTTCTCGGGTACTTCTCTTGTTATCTATGCCAAAGCGCACCGGTCTTACTATATTCGCAGCTTCATCCAGGGAGGGTAGGTAATTGACGTTGATCAACAATCGTACAACCCAGCTCAGACCAGACGGTATTTAGGTTCATTCCTGATCTCATCCTCTATCTGTCTTGTGCGCAACCCTCCCTTCATGTGCCTGTGTCTTCTGACTATAATGCAATAACATAGATTTCTATACCAAAACCGAGCTTCCGATCCGCCTGGCCTTGTTTTGGATGTCATCCAACGCATGCAGCATCCTTGCTAGCTTTATTGCATACGGGGTCCTACACATGGAAGGTGTAGACGGTAAAGCTGGATGGAGGTATGTCATAATTTTTGCATTCGGAATGCACTTATCGAAACGTACGCTTGTCCAGGTGGCTTTTCCTCGTCGAGTGTGTTTCTCTCCCCTTCTAGTCTTATTACGGGATCCTGATTCCAGACTTCAGAGGCCTTATCACCTTTGTCGTCGGGTTCCTTACCTTCTTCAGGATGCCACCTTCTCCTACGCAGACGAAAACCTGGTTCCGCCCGAATGGCTGGTTCACTGAGAGAGAGGAGATAATTTCCGTCAATCGTGTGCTTCGAGATGACCCGACGAAGGTACGCCCTCCCACATCTCAATATATGAACTTCATTTGACCTTCTCATAGGGCGATATGCACAACCGTGAAGGCCTAACTATCAAGCGTTTATGGACGGCGGTCCTCGATTACGATCTATGGCCACTCTACCTTGCGTGAGTGTATTGCATCCTAGAGGCAATGAATGCTAAGTCATTCTGCAGTGGCCTGTTGTTTGGTATCTCCACCACTACTCCTGCTACATACCTGACTCTCTCGCTCCGGAACATCGGGTGAGTGTGTCGTACCCTCTGTGTCTCCAGGGCTTATCTGCTCACGACGCACAAATCCTAGCTTTGATACCTTCGAGACCAATCTCCTCAGCATCCCTGCAAGTGTCTTCGGTATCATCACTATGTTCATTATCACGCTCATTTCTGAGTCGGTAAATGAGCGTACGTGGGTAGCCTCAATGGAGAATGTATGGGCATTGCCTTTCTTGATTGCACTGTACACACTCCCGGCAAACCCCAATCAATGGATTTTCTATGTACGTCTTCCTCTGTCCCTTTCAGATATTGATCGCCGATGTTATGTTACTTGGTGATACAGGGATTGGCTACTGCCTTGCTTTCGTACCCGTTAGTCGAGAACAACTTTTCTATTTTGACATTTTGTGTTGACCTGACTGCCCGTATAGATACACGCATCCCATTCAAGTGGGATGGTGCTCCCGGAATTCTGGTGCAGTGGCTAGTAGAACAGTCAATGCATCAATGTACAACATGTTCGTCCAAGCATCGTCAGTTGTTGCGGCTCAAATCTACCGAACAGACGATGCACCAAGATGTAAGACTGCTACACACGTTCTATCTGTTACATGTGCTTACCAATTTCCGTACAGACAGGCGCGGAAACGCAGTACTGATCGCCATAACCCTCTTCAACATTGTTATCTTGTACCCTGGCATAAAGGCATACTACGTGTGGAGGAACAAACAACGGGACAGGGTCTGGGATGCAATGTCATCCGCAGTGAGTTGATTTGATTTGATTTGTACCTGACCCTTTCGGCTTTGCTTGACGTAAATCTTCATAGGAAAAAGAAGAATACCTTGCAACAACTAAAGATATTGGAAATAGGCGCTTGGACTTCAGGTTTGCGCACTAAGATCGATCTTACGATAGGAAAATAGTTTTATGATGATTTATGAATGTCTTATATGGATGGTACCTTTGGATTCTAGATGTTGTTGGAGTTCTACAGTCGAATTTTGCATTGTGTCATCTAGTCTATTTGTAAAATTATAGTTTCTTGTTCGGATCCGGGGTGAAGACTGTCATATGATACTTATTTCTTACCCATATGCCACGATCAACAAATAATATGTAAACTACACAGTTGTATCACAGCCAGATATTTTGGGTGTCCTGAGGACAAATAGTACCCTTCGTATATTTGGATGTCTCCGGATTAGTGAATCATACATTCGTTAAGATGTATTTAGGCTGGTCAATGAAATTAGTAAAAATTAACTCCCTCTGTTTTATACCTGGTGTAATGATTGACTTCTCCCTGACATGAATTGAGGCAGGTCCTGAGGATGACCGTGTCCTCAGGACATTTCTCGGTTATCAAAAGGGGATGAATCCTTTTACGGACTTCAGAGATTTGGCGCAAGGATGTTGAATTTTACTTTGTATTTTACTTCGATTTTGCAAGTATGTCATATTTAACTTTTTTTAATCAGTATAATGTATGTTTTCCAAATATTGGTTGCCACCATGTTGCTGACAATGAACACAGATTTATACCATCCCATAAGCATGCACGTATACATAGCTATAGCCCTCTGTTTCCTGTATATGCATGTACAGCTCTCCATAGTAATTCAATATACATATTTCGTAGTGCCCCCTATGCAATTCTATCCTAAAATTAGACACAGGTTACAAGCTATCCCAGAATGTCCTAGTGTCGACGCAAATTGTCCTCAGGATGGTTTGAAACTGTCCTGAGGATAACTTCCATTTACTTAGCCAGAGGGGTGCCAAAATTCTCCCCATCATTGTGGTGGCTCACTTGCTCAGTAGATATGATTCAGAACCGTCCGCATCAATATCCAATGATTCCGTATTTATGACGATTACATACATATAGATCCTACATAGCAAACTCGGCTACGCTCCTCAGGACACCTCTGGCCGTGTAATTTCCCTACACATTCTCACCTGGTGCTCACCCGTCCCCTCGCTATGATGTCGTTTAAATCGTCCGACAGCATGACGTCAGCGATTGAACTCGGTACAAATCGCGTGAACGAGAGACAAGGTTTCATACATATGGTTCAGGAATCAGAGCATGATTGTCTACGACTTCAATTTCCTTGAAATTACCCCGGGTAATCGTAGGGAAGAACAGGGTAAGAGAGACAAGGCCTGATACCCTCCGTCCACTTGAGTCTCAAGGTACTCATCAATCACATGGGGGCGATAATTTTATTAATGTTCGAGAATGGGGTGTGTGAGGCGAAGTGTAAGGCATCTGTAACAGATTAAAGGCGACAGAGCCTCTTGCAAGCGGCGTATGCTCGGGGGAACAGAATTCGATGATAATTTCTGCCCTAGACTTGAGGAATTTTCAAAAAATCAACCAGACGATTAAAAAGCAGGCTCTGTCCGACGTTACATCGTAGATGGCGAGGTATTGGGCCCCGACCAGGGTCCAGGTGGCTAAATCTATTCAGGTGATAAATATATAGTTGATTTAGCCCCTAACCCTAGGCCAGGATCAGGCAAACAGGAGGGAAGAGAGGAAGACCGAGAGCGGGCAAAGAGGTCTCAGAAGTTCTCCTTATCGCTAGAGGGAGAGTGCATCTCAACATAGTCAAAGTTCAGAGCACAAGGTCTAGTGCGACAGACAGGCAAAAAATAGGACAATGTTCTTCACAAGCTCGTTTAAATTTTGATCTCCTAATAGTCGCACCAGTTCAAGTCCATTGGTCATGAGGCCTGAGACCTGAGATGCTACCTGTTCATCGGAGAGCATCATGAGATGAGCTATAAGAGAATTATGTGTTGGTGGACAATAGCGCTGGACAATGAACACAAGAGGCAATCATGATGGTGGTGGTCAATGCGTCGTGTCAGCGGACTTTCAATGAACAAGGCACAAGGTATGCAGTCAACAAACCGAGTTTCAGTTGAAGTCGCGTACAAATCCCACCTTTTTCCTTTCCCCCCAACTGCTTTACTGAATTATGGCTGAGAAACCCTCAGGATACCGAGTGGAGTATGCCACTTCCTCTAGGGCAAAATGCAAAGGCATGTAAATCTCTTTCGTGCTAACTTCGCATATCACTCCCGTTCGTTGTGGGCATCGACGGCATGATCACTAATATCTTGATTAATAGGCCCTAAACCTTGTGCAGGTAAGCCTACTACCTTCCTTGCAACTTTTGTATTTTTGAACTCAATGTTTCTTTCATTCTAGGTACTACGATCGCCAAAGGCGAGCTCCGTCTAGGAAGCATCGTCGAGTTCCGTGGCAACACGAGCTTGTAAGAGTGTTAATTGTTGACATTTCTTCCGCTATCTAACATATTTTCTGAAGCGCGTGGAGGCATTGGGGATGCACAACAACTAAGATCTTCGAGAACATCAAGAAATCACTCTCCGCTAGCTCCGAGCTCGATGGATATGAAGTTCTAGGAACCGAAGATCAAGCTAAGATAGATGCAGCCTGGGAGGCTGGCCATGTCGCCGATGAGGATATTCCCGATTCTGCGAGGAAACCGGCAGGTGCTGAAGGTGACGATGACGCAGAAAAGCCAAAAAAGAAGGCACCTGTCAAGAAAGCTAAGAAGGGCGAGGATGATGAGGAGCCGGCTGAGAAACCAAAGAAGCCCCGCGCAACTAAGGCAAAGGTTTGTGGCTATACGGCAACTTTGTATCGCTGTTTAATGTGATTTTTTATATGACTAGAAAGCCGAAGCTGATGAAGACGCTGAAGACGACGACGACGAGAAGCCAAAGAAGGCCCCGGCTGCCAGGAAGCCTCGTGCGAAGGCATGTCATATTCTTACACATGAGAAACACAACTCACGCCTTGACCCTCACTGCTTAGAAAGCTGACGCTGAGGACGCTGCCGAAAATGGCGATGAGGAGGCTGCACCTAAGAAACGTGCAGCTAAGAAGGCACCTGAAGACAAGGTGAAGCTGGCCCCCAAGAAGCGGGGGCCGAAAAAGAAGAAGGTCAGTCTCCTTGTCAATCCCAACTTAGGCGAGGTTCAAGACCATTATCAGGACGACGATGAGGAATCTGGAGAGGACTTCACCGAAGCTCTCGACGCTGTTCCCGCTCAGGAGGATGACGACGGTGATGAGGAGGAGGTTAAACCTAAGAAGAAAGCACCTGCGAAAAAAGTTGCAGAGAAGCCAGAGAAAAAGGAAAAGGCCAAGCCTGCACCGAAGAAACATGTGTCAAAAAAGGTGCGTTTCTGTGTGTGCAGTATCCGATCAGCAGATGCTCACCCACTCTATATAGGATGCAGAGGGGGACGAGGAGATGGCAGACGCTAAGGATGGCGCAGAGGCCAACGACGAGGAAAGTGGTAAGAAGCGTAAGGTAGTCTTTTCTCTCTTTCTGTTTTTTATTGTTGATTTGGCTAACGAAAATCGTCTACAGCGTCCGGCTTCGAAGGCAGGCGCATCAAAGCCTGCTTCGAAGAAGGCCAAGCCTGCCTCCAAGGCGAAGAAGAGCAAGGAAACCGTCGAGGAAGAGGGCGACGACGACGAATAAATGTATTATCCATCTCACGTCAAAATTTTTTCCTATCAGTTTTCAGTCGAAGGTTGTTCCTCTTGCTTTCGTGCCTGCATCGAACTGTAATGTAATGTTTCCCCGCGTTGCTCCGAGCCATATCTGTACTACTCAGTATGTTTTTATGCGAGATACCAATACCATATACTTATGCGTTACCTACACTATCCGAGACATTGATGCAAACCTTGACGCTCTTATTGTAGGTGTGGCGCTGATGAAATATCTCGGGTGGGTTGCGCCACCAGGGACAACTTCAGTTCTGGCAAAATTTTCCGATCTAGAACGACCCTGACTTTGTGTGCAAGACATTTTTGTCTGAGAACTCGGTAAGATGGGCATTTCAAATCATGGGCAATTAGTAGCTCCTCAACGCCACCTTCCCCAAAAGGTGGTCGACCTCTTACAGAGACAACTTGGTTATTATGTAATATGTTGCGTGTTTCCACCACAGGTTCCCGGTTCTCTCTGCGATGCGCTTCATTTAATGTGCTGTGGCTCGCTTGTTCTACTGAGGTGCCTACTGAGGTGCCCTCAGCTTTCGGAGTACAGTCAACTTGATATGTCTTGACCATAACTATGCTTGATAAATTGTAATGTGTATTTACGGACAAATTACATAACAGAATACTTGCATCTCTGATGCAAATTGGAACGCTCAAGTCTTAGGTCAGTGTATACGACTCCTCGATCTATCACGTGATATAACATTCATTTCATCAGCCGTCACCAAAGTCGATCCGTTTTCAGACTGCAGAGAGCACAGATTGAGCTCGGACTACCATATATCGCTGGCTTTCCCAGCTTCCATACACCTTTTGACCAACCTATTCAGAAGATCACTTCCATGCCCACTGGTGAAAAAGTTGCAGGAAGGGAGCGCTCGTCATACCTTTGGAGTTATGCACCTACTTCTAGCCGGGGGGGCAGATGTGGCAACAGAGGTAACCACACAGTTGTAGACTGGTGTCACAACTGATGAGAAACAGCTTCTGGAAACACGCCCTGCAAAGGTCAAACTCCCGCCATCCTACCCGTTCCGAGTTCATGTATAAATTCAGGAGCTATAATTACAGGAGGAGAACTACGCATCGGCAAAGTCGTAGGCAATCCTCCTAAGCAACGCTTGTAGGAGCTCCGTAGTCCGCTACCTATTTACTGACCATCTTGTGTTGTAGCACTTGGAGACATTGGGAATGCGTTTCATCTAAGGTGCTACAAATGATGAAGGATGTCCATGAAGACGCGTCAGACATCGATGGCTTTGACAAGCTTGAACCAAATGACCAAGAGTTGGTTAAATCAGCCTGGAGAAATGACTATGTCACGTATGACTTACGGCTCAATGTCAAGTCCAAGAAGGTATGTCCTCGACTATGTTCTTTGCCATTCACGGCTGCAGCTACCAGTAGATCATCCGAAAAGAACCATCAGTAGAGGAGAAGGATGAAGAGGAGGAGGAGGAGGAGGATGAAAACAGGGCGATTGAGGTTTGTGGGCCTAACTTGAGGATTCTCTGTTACTCTAATCTATCACCTTGCGTCAGGAAGACCAAGCGCCCTTGCACAAGACCCATGTTCCGTATACCATGAAGAGCCTACTGAGTCCGCCTCGACGCCGCAAAGGGAAGCACAAGGTATACAGTAACATTACTTGATGTTGGCTTCACCTCACTGACCAATATACATCAGGTCTCCGACTATAGCGATGGATCAAGTCACTCCGACAGTGAGGAGGAATCAGTCATGGGGTCTTCATCGAGGGGACAAGTGAGTGACGAGGACAACGGAAAGGCGGAGGCAGAATATGCGGTTGCAGGGTCTTCATCAAAGGGACCATTGAGCAACGAATTCAACGAAGAGGCAGAGGCAGACCATGAAGGGGAATCAATTGTGGAGTTTTTATCAAAGCGACGAGTAAGCAACGATGGCACTAGAAGTGGAAGTGGAAGTGGAAGTCGCTCGAAAAGTGGAGGGATAGTAAGGAATACTTTCCCAACGTCAACGTCGGGGAGCATCCTTAGATTTGCGGATGAGCAGGAGGAACGAGACTTCCAGCGCATAGCAGCGTTCTGCACAAATTACCCTCATCCACTGCCGACAACTCCTTTCTCAGAGTGGAACGGGCATCATTGGTCTCAATATTATGCCGCATTGGTACGTATCGCTTTCAACTATCTGTTTCTCAATCTGACTAAATCTCGAATCTTAGATCCTTCCTTATCATAGAAAATGGTCATGGTTCTTGGATCTTAATCAGCAATTGCAAGCTGTACCGGTATGTATGATCCATGGCTCGTACCTGAAGACGTTTTTCATTCTGAAGTTGGTTGTTGTAGGTTGGTGCTTTGCCACAAGTACTGGTGAGAATTTTGATATCCACACAACCACAATTCAGCATGTCTCAACAGACGGTATTAATATAGGCACCTGTTGTTCCTTTGGCGGTAGCCGATGGCAAGTCAAGCGGTGTTGGGCCAGGCACGACTTCCACCTCCATCACACACAGTGAAGACACCAAGGAATCACCTGACAAACAAGCCGTACTCAATAATGCGGACATCAAGGAGAGTAAGATGACGATCAACATCAAGCGCGAGGTGTGTCACCCTTTGAATGACTAGTTGTGCAAACTTAATGAAAGTCTAGGCGTCCGGCTTGGAAGACAACTCATCATCAAAAGTCTCCAAACGCACCAAACCCATGCTCCTGGTGACACCGCGAAAAAGTTGTTACTCCTACCCACCGCATGTGCGGAAGAAATTTGAATCACAACGACAGGCCCAAGAGAAAACCGTTGGGTCTCATCGTTCTGCAGTGGCTGGCCCATCAAAGATTGCATCCAAGAAATCTGACTCAACGCCCAAGCCCATGTACCAGGGTTCCGACTATAGCGATAAATCCAGTGACTCCGACAGTGAATCCAGTGACTCTGACAGTGAATCCAGTGACTCCGATAGTGAAGAGGAATCGGTCGCGGAGTCTTCAAGCGGTGTTGATCCAGGCCCCGCTTCCACCTCTATCGCATACAGCGACGACATTAAGGAATCACCCCACGTGCCTGTCGTATTCAATAATGCGGACATCAAGGGGAGTGGGACAACAATCAACGGCAAACGCAAGGTGTGTCACCCTTTCTATGACTAGTTATCAAACTCAATGAAAGCCTAGGCATCCGTCTTGGAAGACAACTCACAACCAAAAGTCTCCAAGCGCACCAAAACCAGGCTATGCCAGCCGATAGCACGAAAAAGTTGTTTCTCTTACCCACCGCATGTGCGGAAGAAATTTGGATCACAACGACAGGCCCGAGAGAAAACCACTGAGTCTCATGGTTCTAAAGCGACTGGCCCGTCAAAGATTGCATCCAAGAAATCTGACTTAACGCCCGAACCCCCTGGTAGGAGTTCAAAACAAAAGGTATATGTCTTGCCCTCGCACCTATGAATGCCTCGTAACCGTCCGTGCAGATACGTAGTCGATCAACGACGCCATCAGTGAAACCCGATAAGCCCTCAAGGAACTCTAAAAAGCACGCCAGAAAACGTGACTACGAGGAGATGAAGAGGGAGCGGGACATGGTGATAGAGAGCTTGAGAGCACACGCTCAGCAGGAAGAGGTACTGACATCTGCTTGAACCAGTAAAAGACAGAAACTGATTTTACTTTTGTCGATAGGAACTACGTCGCAACAAACGAGTAGTTTGATGAGCATCAGGTGTATTTAGCAAGTGCACCGTTTATATAAATCAATCTAATTCCGCTCTAACGCTGTTGAAGAAATCACCATTAGCTTGCGCGATGAATCAGCAGATACCGGACAATAGACAGCCTAGAAGGAGAGAACATATACGTCAAGCTATAAGTTACTTACCCACCTTCCAGCCTGTACTAGTAATTTCCCCTGGACTAAGGCGCAGTCTAATTGCAAGGTTGAACCTTTCCAGAAAGCATAGCGGGAACCGTGTTCACATTGGAGGCTGTTCCCCAAAAATACGTATGGATTAAATGCGTTGGGCCATCTGCGCAAGGGAGCTCCACCCTCGTAGCCGACGGTAGCAACCGCCTGAGGAGTAGTGTGGACCTGAGGAACAGGTACATTGCCGGAGCCAACGTCAGCAGCTGCTACCGTGGCGGAGGCAGTTGTGCTCTAATTGTCAATCCAACCCTCGATTGCCTGGTTAGGTTCCCCTTGCACGGTAAACGAATATGCGGGCGGGTCTGCGCCCTTTGCAGAACTGGGGGGTTCGAGGCCGGCGCTGCCGAACCCGAGATTATTGACGCAGCCGAGAGGTGGAAGAATGTAGGGTGGGGAAGTGATTGAATTCCTGGACCCGAAGCTCCATATCATAGAAGTCGGTAGTAGAGCAGTCGAGCCTGTACACAACCCTATCATCCTGGCAAGCGAGGACATACTTCTCGATGATAACAGCGTAGCCCGGGCAGGTACCGATAGATGTGATGGGTGATACCTGAATGTCTAGCCTAAGTTATAAAGTCGGCGTGGTGCTCGGTACGAAGGTTGTCGATGGTGTAATGCACCCGGCAAGCAGCCGCTAGCGAAACAGAAAGCAGGTCCGTTTGGAATGTAACAGAGGATGCCCCAATGTAACATCAGACGAATGAAATAAATGGAGAGGACGGAAGAGAGATGGACATAGCTTACCATACAATCAGCGAAGTATACATATGTAGATAGATAAAGAGATGAGGACAAGACGAAAACCCGTACGGGGGATCGGGGAGTCTTGGTTGGTGTATGTAGTTACTTCCCGGAGTTCCATGCGAAACTGTCGGCAGGGCAATAGAGCCCACTGCTTTCCCCGGTCCCCATTGATGCAGTCAAGACATCTTAGCACGTTTATCGACTGAGAGAATGTTGACGGCGTCTCCCGCTACCCATTCCTCTATTTCTCATATCTTTATACCACAGCCCTATTCTGCTCTGGTGTTTCTCGTGCCAACCAACTCCCATCCAGCGTGCCCTTGCCCGTCTCCCGCAATGCCCAAGCCTCGTGGTCTAAGCTCTTGCGCGCTACATCACAGTCCACGTTGATGTCCTCGATTAGCGCTTCCAGCTCGGCGTAGTCTTTCTCTTCCCTGATGAACCCCGTGATCAGCAGCCGTATCTCGACGCTGTAGAAGTCAGTCCCGAACTCGTGGAGTATGTGCACCTCAGCCGACCGCTCCGTGTTCTTGTAAAACCGGTTGTACCCGATCGACATCACCATGGGATATATGCTGAACCTGGAGCGTGCCTCCGGGGTCGTGGTTGTTGCAGCGGTGTTCGTTGGCTAGTTCGAATGTGACGGCGGCAGGCGCAGGGATGCCCAGCCAAAGTACACCCCGGACTTGATCTCGGCGATCCATGGTGTCAGGTTGTCGTCGACGGGGATGCCTAGTTCTTTGGAGCCGCGCCCGAAGCCGCTGATTACTTTGCCTTCCATCTACAGGGGGTAGGGTGCTTCGGGCCCCATAGAGGGGCCGATGATGAGCGGGCGGGTGGTGGCCATTGGGTTTTTGGTAGAAGTTTGAAGCGTTGCCAGGAGGCGATGAGGGGGGATCCGTACCTGCAGTTGTCGAGGATATAGCCTGATCGATTTCTATCTCAGGGAGAGAATGTGCAGGCTTGTCGAGTTGGCGACAGCGAGAAAGCCCTCAGGTTAAATTGGATGCCCGCCTAGGTCGATAATTATAAGTCAGCTGGACTACTCCAACAAGCCTAGGAACTACTTATTTGATACATTTTCATTGAAGATCAGTTGGCTAGCTACCTGATGTCACCTCGAGGAGTGGAATGGAATGTAAGATGAAGCTGAAGAATGAATTTCGATTCCCAACTACATTACGTAATGAAGAGTAAGAAAAGTAGGTTGAGTAACTAAGATGGTAAGAATAAGTTGAGAGATTGAAAATAATATGTATCGAGTGCGGGATCCGATAAGCCTCTGATGAGCTGGTAGTGATGAAATCCCTTCTGTCGAGTTGCTGCCCATATACGGCCGGTTCATGGACTGAGTGTGCCATAGGGAAGAGACGCGATGTAACGTCAAGGGAGGGAGAGGAACGTGTTGAATGGATGGAGCAAATAATAACGTGTAAGACAGCCAATGGAAATAGTCAACGAAAAAATTGGAAGTGATGTCAGTAATATTTAAAGAATGTGAAATGGTAAGGGTTTTTGTAGATGAAGAAAGGATATCAGCAAGGGACGTAAGCATGGAATCACGGTAAGATTCACGAAGGGCTTTGAAATGAGGGCAAGTAATTATACAAATAAATGATGAGCAGTTTCAATCTCACAGCACGCAAATGGACCAGGAGCCTCCGATAGGCGCGAACTGCAGATGTCTCGAGAATCAAGCTGGCTGCTACAAGCATACTGAATTGGACTGACTACGTCACATAAGCAACTAAGGTAAGTAGAAGTGTAGAAGTCTCACCTGTCTGACTTGGACTATGATTGCCATGGTCGGTTGCAATTGTGTGGGTTGGAACGACTTTTGGCTGCGCTATGCCCTCCCCTGGATCGGTATTGTCATCCCTTGTTTACCCCTTGCGGCCATCCTTGTTGCTATCTTTGACCATCTTGGTCTTGACTCGGAGCTCATGATCACCTTCCACAGTATTTCATTGCATATCGTCGTTATCAACATCCCGCTTGCCCACTCATACTATGCACTCTTCGCCCTGGACACGTTCCGAGTCATGGCAGTCACTGTTTGGTTTGTAGGCAGTATGCATCTGTATTTTCTCTTTAGAGGTCAATCCTTACCACGAACCCCTATTTTAATTGATGGCCGCCACTTACTGTCGCATTTATTCTGCTATCTAGGCTTCGAAAATGACGAGTCCATATTGGCGTCGGTCATTCTTGGCATCACTTTTATCCGCTGGTTAATAGACTTTCTCTCCCCCGTGGGTTCTAGAGCGAGAGTCACGGAAGAAACGGCCCCTCACGCACCAGGAACTCAATCACTTCTGTGGCGAAGGCTCCCCTTTTTATTATATGAACCCCCTTAGACTCGTGTATAATATCGGTGTCGAACTCGTGTCTACCATGACAGTGAGCGACGAAGAACATATAGACGACGAGGCTGAGGCCCTAGAGGCGGGTGCCGCGGGTATGTCCACTAGGGCCAACACTTATAAGCACCCCCCTCCTTACTACTGGGCCGGTGGCATATGACGGTTAGAAAGGTACGAGGAACGAAGTGAAATAGAATGGTCCATGCACACATTGTGAAAGAAATAATTCAGATAGCGCTACAAAATACATAGATACACTAGAGAGGTACTCTGAAACCTCTTCATTCAACCTACTCACACCAAAAAAATCAGCGCAGCATTATCAGCCGCACTGGGTGCGGCACGCAAGGTAATTGGAGGTACTGGGTTTAGAACAAGGTTGCATTAGAGGAAGGCGCAGAAAAAGATGAAGTGGCAACGGTGGCAGAAGGAGGATTGATGATTGTGGCGCCGCTCGCCATCATGGCAGACAAAAGACTGGATGCTTTCTCTGGCGACAGGGTACGGGTTACAGGGGCAAGTGTCGTGGGCACGTCACCGACGGTCATGGTTATCGTCACAGTCCCAGGCGCGGTGGGAGATGGTGTGATAGTCGCTTTATGTTTATGCCTGCTATGGCTTCTAGTGGATGTCGGGGTTGTGGACATGTTGGAGATACTGTCGTTGGAACCGCCGACTGCGTTGGACCCGTCACCGTCGTCGCTGGAATCAGTGGTGCTAGTGTCCGTGGAGGAGGATGCAGAGGCATCTGCAGTCGTCGAGTTTCCAAAAATGCCGCCAGTCGCCCCAGTAGCATTGATTGCAGACAGGGCACTCTTCTCCGTCGTGCATGTTACGAACTAGAATCCAAATGTTAAGGATGCAAATGATATAGATGCACGTAAACGTACAGTTCCTGCTGTCTGTGTAGACGGGAGAGCAAAGCAAGCCTGATGCACCGAGCATGCCCCTTGACCAAGAACCCATGTAGCATTCTGACAAGATGCAACGCCATCCGATAAACACGCTTTGTCGCCATCTAGATGAAATGCTATCTTTGAGTATAAAAAATGAGCTCCATAGTTTGCCAACTCACTGACACACGCGTCCGTCGCGTTCAAGGTCTGATAGGCGACATTTAATTGCTGAGCAGACTGCCCGTTCTTAAGCAGCGTCGCGGCATCTAGTGGATTTATAGGTGCCCCCAGGACCAAAGTCGAGACTGTAAGAGTCAAAAGGAGTTTCGACGTGAAAGATATCATTTCAAGAGCTTCAAGCCTTGATGTTGAGCAGGCTAACGAGAGCGCCGGGCTCAGAGAGATGAAGAGAACGAGAGAAAGGGGGCCTTGACGACAGCATTGTCGAATTGATATTTGTATTTCTGGTTACAGACAAAAGCTGCAGTTCATTGTCCTTCGGTTGCACAAGTGGAGCGGGCCGGTCGGTTAGTGATTGTGGGAACGGACATCGGGGACAGCCGAAGTGTTCTCGCCATACCAACAAACCTGCTAGCCGCCGTCCTACCCATCGTCCCTCGACCAAACGCAACAAAATGGTGAGCCCATTCTTCGTCCCCACAGCACCCATGTCCCAGATGTCTTCACTCTGCTGCCGAATCCCGCAAAACTGGGCGAATTTGGGACGGATGCGCACTCGGGCTTGTGGATAACGCTCGTATGGACTTGTTACTCAATTGTCTTTCTTCTAGACAAAGAAAAGAAGAAATGGCGGCCGCAACAAGAAGGGACGTGGCCACGTCACCTTTATGCGCTGCTCCAACTGCTCGCGCTGCGTGCCCAAGGACAAGGCCATCAAGCGTTTCACAGTGAGGAACATGGTCGAGAGCGCTGCGGTTAGGGATATCAGCGAGGCTTCCGTCTACCCTGGTGCTTTTCGTTCATATTACGGACGCTATAGAAGCTTGGACTGATCTGGTCAACAGAGTACGTTATCCCGAAATTGTACATCAAAATTGCCTACTGTGTATCCTGTGCCATCCACTCACATGGTGAGATTTATTCCTGCGCTTAGCTCAAATCTAAGGCTGAATTTATGATGATTAGTTGTCCGTGTGCGTTCCCGTGAGGGCCGCCGCAACCGTGCTCCCCCTCCCCGTATCCGCTGGAAGGATGGCAAAAAGGTCAACCCCGCAGTCGCCGCGGCTGAGGATGCAAAGGTTGCCGCTGCTGCAGCTGGCAAGGCCTAGATACTCTGTCTGTCTATACTTGCAATTCATTCTCATCGCATCGCATTGCATCCTTCGTACATCTTTGCAAGTGAATATCCTGGGGTTGTAATTTCGATGAAATGGACCGCTAGAGTTAGGCTGTCTCTCACCCTTCCACTTCCAAGTGTCTGCCAACTATTTAACGTCCAAGTTTAAGACTGTTGATGCGTTCACGAAGAAGTCAAAAGTGTACGTGTAGACAGCAGAATAAAAATGCATTTTTTGTATGTAGCTTTCACCACTATCTAGGAATCCATCATAGCCCGAAGGCATAGTGTTGCTAGCGAAAGCGAAGCTGTAAAGGTAATCTCCGACGCAGAATTAAAGAAAAACCCCCGCCGCGGTTGGAAACGCAGGGAAGGGGTTGTAAGCTACGTCGTACAGTTAACAAAAGAGAAAATTTGTTTTTGAGCGTGGTGGCCGGCGATTGCCGAAATTCCAACAACTCCGCGATGTTGCATGTTCTTGCCTGGATTTCTCACGGCAAACTCTCATTTGCTTCCGCTGTTCTCGAACGATGGAGGGCGCAGGTGGCACAGGCCCCTCTTCTTTAGTACCGCCTCAACGGCCCTCTTTTCTCAAGAAAAGTAGCGGCAAGAGCGCTAAGTCGGCAGGCTCACAACGTTCCTCGAGCTCTAATGATCGATCGATCGAATCAGCAGAATCAAGTGTAACTGTTACAGCACGAAAATCCGGAAAGAGACCAGAAGAGCTTGTAGCATCTATACCTCTAGCGGGAGGAACGCGTACTTCTCGCGACCTTGACGCGTCAAGCGCTTACCAGGGTCAGCAAACTAGTAACACTGTTCCAGGCTCTTCAGGGAATCGAAGGGAGGGAGTAGTCGCTGGGAGTTCTTTTCAAGTAAGATACGCGTCGAAGGGCTATAGAGTGATGTTGAAGCCTGTTTGTAGCGAGTCATTGATGTTGGTGGTCGTATACAGCATGTCCAACAAACGACGGCTGTAGGATACCAGAGTGCTGTCTCGAGAAATACCAAGAGTTCAACGGGCAAACAGGTACGCAAGGCTTGAGGTCTATATATCTCAAGCCTAATATCTTTCTCTATCAGCCGGTCCGATTCAACGATACTGAAGATGTCGTACGAAGGACTACGCCAACCCAAAGCACCATTGATCGTGATACACCGCAACCCATCCGTCGGGCTAAAAGAACACGTACGCCGGGAAAGTCGGCTATGGCACCTCCACGCGCCAATGCCGTCGCTGGCCCCTCAAGACATCGGGTTGACGGTCCAGGAAGGGAAGAAGTGCCTCGAAGCTCACAGGTACCTCGCTCATTTGATGTTCACCATCCTGAGATGAACTGGGCTCTTATAGCAATCGTGGTCTTCTCATCCCAGAAGCTCGTTTCCATTGCCGATTCCGTCTACAAGTCGTGGTCAACCAAGTTGGTCATAGAATGATTTTTCGGTCTCAGTAATTCTGACATTTTATGATGATGTTTTATAGACCGGAAAACAACCCAACCTACCACGGAGACGCCACCAGCACGAAGACGATCCATGATCAGGCCCTCAGAAAATGTCACTGTTTCAATGAAATCTGGTCCAATAATCCCTCATTGGCAGAGAGAGGATGAACAGCGGGCCAACGAACTGGCGGCTAGACGTCACCCTGATCAAGCAAACCGCGGTTTCATTAAGCGCATCGGAACTGCTTCCTCTGGTCGAAGGGCTGGAGGGCTGAGGACGCTCCCCTTACGAAAAGTGTCTACCCCGAAGAGCTATCTAGGCCGCAACCTTACTCTAAGGAAACAGGGTGAACGGGACAATGGCAGTGACTCTTCCGATTCTTCTATGGAGGCAGATGTGCAACCACCTCAACTAAGGCCTGTCCGGTGCGTGACTCTATCGTCAAGAGCCAAAACTGATGCTAACGACATTGTTTGAATAGTCTGCTGCAAACCGGTCTCAAAGCAGCTCGAAAACGGGAATGGCCGCCGCCACTCTTTGAGCCAGAATCGAGCGATGAATCTGTTCTAACGGTGTCGTCAGAAGCAGATGAGCCGGAACCAGACACTGCTGAAAGCGATGATGACCTGTATGCCAGCGTGGAAGAAGATGATCAGTCTGCTATCGAGGAAATCGTGGATACCGCTCAACGTGCGTTCAGCCCTGTTGAGATCGAGATTCTCCCGGGACCCCCACGCCCTCCAAGTCCACTCTCGACCTCAGACAATATGATGAAGGCGATCGAGGCATTGTCGCTGTCCTCAGTGCGCATGCAAAACACAAAGCAGCTTCCTTTCATGCTTCGCAATCTTCGGCAAGGTTTTTTGGGACGTTGTCGCCAACTTGGCGTGCCGGCAGAATCTTCAAGAGAAACAGCAAGGCTGCGTGTTAACTACGAATACCGGTCAGAAGTTGTCAAGACGCGGTTGCGCGAGTGGTTATGTCCTTTGTGCGAACTACATGGGCCGTTTCCAACTCGGGAGATGCTAGCATGCCATTTGAGCTGGGATCATCAGGATGCTCCTGCTCAGTGGCTGAAGCATCAGTCTGGTGTAAGAATTTTCGTTTAATCTCTCGAATGTGAAGGATGTAACAGATTCCTTCTCTGAACAGGCATGGAATCTACGCCTTGAGATTAACTATCCGCCATCCGAACGCGGAGAGGAAAACGCGTATGTCATCCTACTACGCGCGTTGTTCAGTATATGAGTAACGTGAACTTCTCCTAGTGATCATCTATTGGTACCTGTTGAGCAGCCTCTCCGTCAAACCACTCTGCCGCCTAGTTCCAGTCGATTTCAAGCAGATTACTCCAGTCTTTTCCCGTTTGTAACATTATCTCCCTCGGAGCGCCAACCCACCCCTGCTCTAGACCCAGCCCTAACTTTCCCTTCGCGTGCTGGTGCCCAAAAACCGCCAACAACCCTTGCCGACATTACGGTGCAAACACGGGCGTCCCCCATCCCAGTCACCTCATTGCGAGATTCCCGGTCATTGACTGTAACTGCTACTCCGCCGCCCTCGTCACGCAGCCGATCTATTACAGCTGCTTCAACCACAACAACTGAATCCAATGCCACTACTGCCACTGCCACTACCGCGTCTACGCCACGTCCCGGTGACTTCCAGTTTCCAGTGCCTCCTCCAAAAAGCAACCCACTTGGACCTGCTGCACAGCCACCATATCTACCCGCAAAGTCAGAATACGGCGGCCCAGACGCTATTTACTCCTGCCGCCCTGGCGGGCCTCATTTGTATGACCTGTTGAATACCCTTCCGCTTGAGCCGTTCGGAGTGCTCGCATGGGATGTGTTGGACCGCGAGGATGAAATCTACGACAGCGATAATGTGAAGGATGAATATAAAGTAATGCATGCACTGTGGGGACGGTGGATTGTACTAAATAGGCACGTTGTTACTTGGTTTTGTCAGCGGACAAGAAAAGCTGACAATTTGGTTAGAAACAACTTCATCAAGGATTACTACAAGGGAACGAAGGCATTCATCGACTTTTATTGGAGAATGATACATCGTGCTGCTGGTTGGGATGCTTTGAGGTATTGGTTGCTGGTAAGCATCGCGTTGTTCGTCAGTGCACCTTAATTGCATTGATGAGGCATGTCATAGATGTTAGTGGTCAACCGATTCATCACTGGTAGTGATGTTGCAAGCTTGCTGAAGCACTATGAAAGCCTCACCGGTATGGATATGTGGTATGACTGAGTTTTCATACTTTTGCTTTCGCCTTTTTCTATCACTTTCTTCTGCGCTCGTGGTGCTATCAGGGATCATGTTATCAAACAATGTACGATTGGTTAGGACTATGCAGGCGAATTTAAGCGTAAAAGTTCGCGCCGCCATGTGATCCACGACAAGTTCCAACCAATTCCTCACCCACTACAATTCTTGTCAAAGGAAAATGCGTGCAATAGATTCTATACTACTTTTGGTAAGGCTTTAAAGAGACCTTCCAGGAAGGGTTGATATTTTAATAAGATGTTCATGAAGACGGCTGAGAAACGGAGTAGAGCGGATGCAGTGACAGTATTTAACCTTACACTAAGAGAAAAAAGCAATACCATTAGAACCACTTATGCATGATAAAGATACAAGATTTGGCGGTGGCGGGTTGATTCAAAGTTGACAAAAAAACAAAAAACTACTAACACTGCAGGCGCCCAAAACTGTTTCTCTAAGAAAAAGGTACAGGGAAACATGGCATACCATTTCTAATGTCATGTTCCCCCTTGTAAACAGCCATAGAACAAAGGAAATTCACTTTTTTTCTTAGAAAAAGCCACTTAAAGAAATAGATGACATACTTCAAGTTCCTAGACGCTTTTACTGTAAGAAACAGATCCAGGCGCCAGCAGTGTAACAACGATCACTCTTTTTCGCGGCCACGACGGCCATGAGTGGGGCCAGGGTGGGGCGGATTCTTCCAGTAGTGGCCCCTTGGAATTAACTCAAGTCTCACTGTCGTGCTATGCGGATGTGCCTCCAAGTGGTAGCTTCGAACCAGCGAAGTGGTACGCGCAAAGCCTGATAAACATTGTTGAACTGCTTTCCGATGTCGCTGTTTACCAACGCCTCACACAAATGAACGAGGCTGCTCTCTGAGTTCAATGATTGACCTTCAAACCATTACCTTAAAGACCATTTGTACTAACAAATACTGACGATTTTCCAGGAACCACGTTTTCATCGATTGTTTGCATTGACTGTTGGGCCCTTACGAGGACCTGCTCAACCTGCCCAACCCTTGATCTAGGTATAAACCCTTTGTATGGGATCCCCTTTGTTGATGCTGATACTTGCCTTTTCTTTCCCTTCTAGTTCTACAGCTTCTGCTCGATTGGACCCGGAGTTTCTCGGTGATTTTCGTCCGGTAATTATACAGTAATCGCTCCTGAATACTAACGTCCAACGTGACAGTCTTATACTAGGCATGAGGCTAGTTTTCGGAGATGCTCTTGCCACGCACTTGTGGGACTGTCATTTCTTGATTATCGCCTTGCATTCACCCCAAAACCCTTGCGCAATCACCGGATTTATCAGTTTCATTCGCTTTCTGGGCTGAGGAACTGTCCTTATATCGGCTAAGGAGCCATCTTGTGAGCTCGTACTTTCCTGACTTGGATGATGATATCCTTCTGCATCTTCCTTTGGAAAAGGGCACCCTTTGTAGGCGTTGCAGCATGGCCGCTAAAAGTATACAATCGCCCTATACTCCAGTTCCCATGCATTTACGACCCGCACCGCTCTTATCCATCCGTGGTGGCCCTGGATAATTCGACCCGTTAACCTTCTAGATACTCGAGATGGACTCGCACAAGACTCGCACTTGATGTATAAAATCTTCCCGATTATCATCGCTACCGTCTTGACAGCGATCCCCCGTCATGTCTCTCTTAACGACCGTTACGACACGCTTCACATCCTATATTCCCCTAGAACTCCCACCCGTCCCCACTGTCTGTGCAGTAGCTGTATTTTCTTTGCTCTTCGTATCGGGGGTGCGTCGATGGCGTCACAAATCTCCGTATAAATCCATTCAAGGGCCTAAGGCGTCTACAAAGCTTGGTAAGTGGATTGAACATATTCTTTCTCATTACTCGAAAGGACACTCATTTCTGGCCTGCATAGGGTTTTTGTTGGATCTCCATAACCCGGAAGGGTTGAATTGGCACTTTGAGATGACGGAAAAATACGGGCACGTCGCGAAGCTTGAAGGTGGGCTCATGGGAGTGAGTTATCGGAAACTTCATGTTAAAGCATATGGCGCTCATCTTTCACGGTTAGAACGATGCCTTGTATATTACAGATCCTGACGCCCTGCACACGATCCTTGTGCGGGATCACAATTCCTTTCAAGAGTCCACTGAATTCGCAGGGTGTGTTCTATTTCGTGGTAAAGCTCAGATATACATTGACATCTTCCCTAGACTCTTCGGTATAATCCATCACGGTGACGGTCTAGCGTCTGTGTGGGGTATGTGTGTTTACCTTGTTCTTTGAGTGGCGTCTGACAAAATCTACAGGCGATGAGCACAAGAGGCAGCGGAAGCTCGTCGATCCAATCTTCACTACCACCCGTATTTCACGACTCACGCCTCTGTTCTACAATGTTACTCGCCAACTGCAAGCTTCGCTCAATGCTGACCTCGTGGACAAGCCCCAAGGACAAGAGATTGACGTCCTCGACCGACTGGTGCGAACAACACTCGAGCTCATTGCCCAGGGCGGCCTTGGGCATACCTTCAACTCTTTTGACCATAACAGCAAGGAGTTCAAAGAGTTCCACTGGGCCATCACCTCGGTTCTGCAAGTGTGCCCGCCTGAGACACATAACTGTAATTCTGATACCCCATGCATAGGCCTATTGGTAGTCGTCTGTTCCTGTTCCTCCCCTACTTGCAATCCTGGCGTCAGATGAGGCCTGTGTGGCTTCGTCGTCTCTTGGCAGACCTCGTCACATATCTTCCATGGTCAGCACCCCGTGAGGTAGGTTATCAGTTCTTTGTGGCACGATGATGTCCTTGATGTGTCCCTAGTTTAAAAAGGCATGCGAAGTGATGCATCCTGTCTATGAAAGTCTTCTGGAGGGCAAGAAAACTCTTTACCGCGAGGGGGGCATGTCCGCTCTGGAGGAGAGCGCAACCAATGGCAAGGACCTGATGACAGTACTTTGTACGTGACCTTCTCCGGTTGCTCTACTCACTGCCGTAAAACTGAAACTGAAACTGGCATGGTGCACGTGTAGTTAAGTCCAACTGGGAGGCGGAAAAGGAGGATCGATTATCTGACGAAGTGGTTATCGCTAACATGGGGTATGTGCCTTATGGCGTTCCTAGAAATTCAGCCCCTCACCGCAATCCAAAGCTCTGTCGTTCATGGTGCTCAGGAAACTACTTCGGGCGCCTTGTCACGCTTTATCTCGCTGCTTGCTCTCAATCCTGAACTGCAGTCGCGCCTTCGGGCCGAGTTGCACGAAGCGCGTGAGGTATGCTTGAGAATCGACCCAGCCTTTAGAAGCCTGATCTGGAATTTCCATCACAGCGCAAGGGTAACGATGACGACTTCGACTTCCGTGAACTCGAGAGCCTGCCTCTCCTCGATGCCGTGTGCCGTGAGACCCTCCGTCTGTTTACACCCGTCACATTCGTTTGGCGCCAGTGCGTAAATCTTTCTTCCACCGCATCACCGTGAACCAACCTGATATGCGATAGAACCATGGAAGATACCGTCGTTCCCCTCAAATACCCCGTCGTCGACCCCGCCACAGGCGTTGAACAGCGTTCATTGTTGATTACCAAGGGCACTGCAGTGTATCTCGGACTGGCAGCAGCTAATCGCTCGAAGGCGATATGGGGTCCCGACGCTAGCGAGTTCAAGCCGGAAAGATGGATGGGCAAAGCTGGCCATGAATTAATCACCAACGAGGGCGCGCGTCTGCCTGGATTGTACTCTAATATGTGGGTCCCGTCCCTTTTATGCGATCAAAGCGACTGCTAAAGATGGATCTGATTTGCGTAGGATGACGTTCCTTGGCGGGCCTAGGTCGTGCCCGTATGTTTAATTCAAACTTCCGGATTTTCCATATCGAAGACTCATTTATGATCTCATTGATTTCATTTCAGAGGAATGAGATTTGCTGTCCACGAAATTAGTGAGTCATTCAGCTGCCCTCAGTGATGCATCATGCCCTTATATTTTTATTTACAGAACTTGTTCTCGCCGTGCTCCTCGAGTCGTATTCCTTTGCTCGCTCCGACAAAGATATTGACTGGAAGCTGTACATCACCTTAACACCGTACGCCGAAGGTGGAAGCGAACCTCAGGTCCCTGTCAAGGTCACCATGCTGTATGTATCCCTTTGCGACTAACAAAATTTGCGATGCTGATTTGGGGTGATTATCTCTTCCAGCGAGAAGAACTAATCGCTTTCTACCTGCTCCGAGCTATGTACTCACTATCAAGTGGTTTGCCTTTTCTCCTTTCTTGTTGTATCCTGTCATCATGTATGTATGTTGTACGCTCGCAATATCTTCATGTTACTTTACGACCGCGAAGTACTGGTTATTTTGCAAGAAATGATATCACGATTCACGATTTCTTCATCTTTGAAAGCACGAACATGAAAAGGATGCGTATCGTCCTCGCGGACGTTTATATTAAACACTAGTCATCAGTCATTGATACAGTTCATTGAAAGTATATAAAGAAAGAGTAATGGCGCCGGGCAGGGGCAAGGCGGATAATTTGAGGGACCCGGGTCGTACGTGAAAGAAATGGGAGAATGGTGGCGGTGATAAGAGGGGGAAGGGGTGTAAGATAAAAGGAGGACGAGAAGATGACAAATAAAACTATGTAGTGCGACAAAGCGAGCAAGGTGAAAAAATTGTGTAATGCAGCTGGCTGATTATTGTTGTAGCGAGGCGCTGACGCATGGCTGGCTGGCCCGCCCACGCGGTCGTGCGATCGGTGGAAAAGGCGAGGTTGAGATGCCGATGGCGGTGGTGGGGCGAGGAGCGAAAGAGTCGAACCAGCGGGCCATGACGCGTGGGTACACCTATGGAAGGATGGATGGTAGTAGAATGTGATTGCGCGTACGGTTGTACAATTGCTGAGATGATGAAAATGCTAATGCAAGAGGGAAGAGAGAGAGATAATTAGGCCATGAAGCGCTTCCATGAGTTGACCGAGCGCGTGCTGACGAATGAATCTTGCGTGCCAGAAACATTGAGTGGAGAAAGGAGAAAAGGAAGAATGCGATGATGAGAGAGATAAAACAAGGGGTAAATGCGAGACTTGTTCGTCGTGCATGCGTAGGCTGTAAGGATTGGGATGGTCGAGCAAATCCAAGATTTTTTTCTGTTGGTGTTGATTGATGCAGAGCCCTAACACACTTCCTTGACCGGACCATGACCGAAACCAGCCAGTCGGGGGACAAGATCGAGAGCGTTCCAGAGGGGGTCTGTGGGCGTGTGTTATTTTAGCTTTTTCTGTTGGGTGCCAGCGAGGGATCCCAAGGCTCCTGCGGGTATTCTCCTCAAACATCATACTCCTCCATCGCAGCCCTCTCAGCACGAGCTAGTTCCTCCTCCCGCTGCGCAAATCGTTCCTCCGCTTGGCGCTCCAGACGTATCTCAGCCTTCAGTTTAGGAAGCTCCTTGTGCAGGTCAACCTGAGAGCCTTCGGTCCATCGTTGAAGAGCCCAGTCCCTCATATAGACGCTCGACTATAAATGAAATCATCGTCAGTATCTTCTTGTCAGGGCAAGGGGCGAAGACTAACTTTAAAGTACCGCTTCCCAGCGTACTTCTTATGAAAAGAATCGTGTCGGATAGGCTTCAGTATGTAATTGACCATCAGGTTTGCGGTAGGAACCAACGCTGATTCAGGGTATGACGAATAATGAGCCAAGTTAGGCGTCTACATTCATGAAAGCGATAAGTATATCTCACCACCACAAAGAATGGTAAGAAACTCACCCAAACTTCCATGCCCAATGCAAGACGCGCGAGCCAAATCGAAGCTGCAGCCATCAACGAGGGTGGAGCAGCAATCAAGCGCCATTCCAAACACCCGATCTCCAGTAGGTACTTGCCAAGCGTCCTGACCTTGACATTGTATTCATCGGCCTTGCTCACCCGGCGAAGGTAGTGTACCGGATTAGGATAGCTCAAGTTCCAGTCGAGGGTCTTGAGGACATAGCGCTCGGCTTGAAGAATTTCGGACTCGGTATAGGAGGCGTCTGCGCACATCAAGAAGTGCGTCACCGAGGGCGCGACAATTTCTTCGAACTTTGCGGCGATGAACATGCATGTCACGCCAACGAGCTGGAGCTTAGCCAGGGAGACGACACGCGCGGATAGGAAGCGGTCAATGATGTTGACGCAGAGGAAGAGGGTCTCGGGCAGGAGCCGGAAACGGACGTGGACTTGAATCAGCCAGTCGGTCAGAATGCCACGCATTTTCCATGCGAGCTCCTTCTGACTCTCCATGTAGTTGGGATTGGGCATCGTCGTGATCTATAAATAGATCCTCAGTCAATGTGCTGCAAAAACGTGTAAAGCGGAGACTTGCCTCGATTTGTTTGAGGTAGTTGAAGATATCGACGACGTACTCGCTGATCATAAGAGGATCATCCGCGTCGTCCGCATCGAGGTCATCCCATTGCGACCCCTCAGGATCAGCTTCAGGCTCTTCAGCATATGCCTCAATTTCAGCAGCCAGACGAGCAGCTGCAAGTTCCTCCTCGGTAAGTTCAGGAGCCTCCTCAACTACAGAAGGGTCCTCTTCAGGAGCATCGGACGACGTTCTCCGTTTCTTGAACACTCGGGTTGACTCTGCGTCTTCGATTGGCGCCCTGTTACGCAATGAGGTGCGGTGGGTAGCATTGGAACGAGGTGCAGCGGCGGCGGCGGCAGTCTTGTCCTTAGAGGCTATGGACTTGCGAACAGTAATGCTGGGGATTTGTGGAAGGGCCGAATCAATGACCATCGCATCGTCCTCAACAGTTATTACTTCCTTCACCTCCTCCAGGACCTCGACCTTGGCCACACCAGAGCTAGCACGAGGAGCCTGTCTAGTCCCTGCTACTGTCCGAAGCGGCGCTCGTGATGATACAGGCTTGGATTTGATGACCACACCATCGAACTTCTCCTTGGCAGGTTCCTTGCCCTTACCCTTGCCCGCAGCTGGTTTGTTGTTCGTCATCAAGCTCGTTACCTCCCCCAATGCCTCTCGTTTCCTCTTTCCTGCAGCAGTGTCCGCCTTGTTGTTTTCGGCGTTTATTTTGCCGCGCGAGGCAGCCGTACCAGCGGTTGCTCGACTGGTCCCGCCAGTGGCAGTGGTGGCCGAAGCTAATGAAGCAGGTTTCGCGCGAGTCATAATTCTCGAAGGGCGAGCGTTGGCATTTTCGGTGTCCTTGGCGGTCGCCGTGCGTGTCGTCCGTGTTACACGACGAGTCTATTGTATAGAACATATGTTCAATACGGTCAATAAACGCCCGCCAAAATTATGAAGAGCAGCATACGGGGAGAGTGGACGACATGGTGGTTCGCCGCTGTGTAGTACGTTGACGGAGAGGTGGTGTTGGGAATGGCGGAGACAGTGGAGAGCGAAAGACAGCCTCGCTTCGTCCAAAACCAATCTGTATCCAACATCACGTGCACTATACTTGTTATAAACATGCAGCAACAAACAGACGCGAGAGTCTCGTGATCGTTTCATTTAATCACACAAATGTTCTCACGGTCAACCGTGCTTACATAAACTTTTTTTCTTTTCTTTCTCTCTCGCTTATCTGTTGCCTAACCATCGCGATTTCCCATTCCGTCCCTCATGATAGTACCAATAAGCCTTAGATCGTCGTTCGATAACCATCTTATTGCCAGATCTTCAATTTTCTAATCGACACTCAACTTTTACTATACAAACGCAGAGTAGAGTTATTTTTTTTATCGGCTAGATCAATTATGAGGGTCGTAAACGCTTGTTCGCTGTCGTCAACATCCCCGACTTTCTCCATAACTTATGCTCGCTGTCAGGCATGTTGCAAGGCAGTTAAATCGATGCAGGACTTCCCATCTGATAAGAGTCAGGTTGGGTTGTTCCAAGTCACACCAAAAAGTACAACTCTATTATAATCCGCGTCGAGCCTACAGTTTTCAGCCAAATACCATGGCGACCCTCGACTCTATCACCACTTCTCTTGCTGCTCTCTCTATAAAACCTGCTTCATCTCTCAACCACGCGCCCACAACCTCCCCAGCGGAATGGAAAGAGGCCTTAATCACTAACGAATCTGCTCCCAAAGATTTTGAACTCATCAAAACTCTCGTCTACAAGCCCAAGACGGCCAAGACGGCCACTCCGGTGCCTGTCGTGGTTATTGCGCGCGATGCGACGGAAACCAACTCTGGTGCCATTGGAAAGGCCCTCAATCTAAAAGAGTTGCGACTAGCGTCTGCAGATCTGTTGACAGAATTTTTCTCGTTGGACAAAGACTCTTGTGAGTATCATTCCAGTCAACATTCTTCAAATGGTGCATACGACACGATCGATATCGCAATAAAAGTTGCTTTTGACTTGTATGCAATGTCATTTCTCGTAGCTACACCAATCTCTTTATTGATCTGTTTTATATCGCGACCTGTGGCAAAAAAACTATCAACTAATAAACATCCATTACTAGTATCCCCGCTCGCTCTCAATGATCAGACGTTCCCCAAGGTTCAAACCATCGTCGACTCTTCGATCGCCACATCTTCAGCCCTATTTGCCCTTCACGCCCAATCCTCATCCGCCACGGTCTTCCTCACTGGCGCCGACATCCTTGCCTACCTCCAGAAGCTCCAAACCGCCGACGTCAAGTTCCAAGAGCTCGACTTCACGACTTTAGCTAGCTCCGCCCCCGCAGCAACCGCTCAGGCTACCAAAGTGCCCCCTAAGGAGAAGGAAGATGCCAAGATCGAGGGTGCCGTCCAGATCGCCATCGGTGTGAAGAAGGAGGTAGATTTCGCGGCGTGGTATACCAACGTACGTACTTCACATACCAACATCATATCAGTCGTGTGACGCCAACATAGGTTCTCCTCAAAGCGGATATGTTGGACTACTACAGCGTCAGTGGATGCTACATCCTCAAGCCGTGGTCGTACAGCATCTGGGAGGAGATCCAGTCGTGGTTCAATGCCGAGATCAAGGAACTTGGTGTCCAAAACTCGTACTTCCCGATGTTCGTCTCCCAGAAAGTCCTCGAGCGCGAAAAAGATCACATTGAGGGATTCTCCCCGGAAGTCGCCTGGGTCACACGCGCTGGCCAATCCGACCTCGAAGAACCCATCGCCATCCGCCCAACCTCCGAGACTGCAATGTATCCTTGTATGTATATTGTTCGCCATATCGCCGACGTCCATTCACTCACACTCCACCGAACAGATTACGCCAAATGGATTAAGAGCCATCGCGATCTCCCGCTCAAGTTGAATCAATGGAACAGCGTCGTCCGCTGGGAATTCAAGAACCCCCAGCCGTTCCTCCGCACGCGCGAGTTCTTATGGCAAGAGGGGCACACCGCCCATCTCACCAAGCCCGAAGCCGACACCGAGGTCCGTCAAATCCTCGACCTCTACCGACAGGTCTACGAGGACCTCCTCGCTGTCCCTGTTATCCCCGGTATCAAGTCTGAGAAGGAGAAATTCGCGGGAGGGCTATACACCACCACCCTTGAGGGATTCATCCCGACATCGGGACGCGGTATTCAGGCGGCGACGTCTCACTGCCTCGGCCAGAATTTCTCGCGCCCGGAGATGTTCAACATCTTCGTCGAGGACCCTAATGATCCCACTAAGCAGGGCAAGACGTACGTGTGGCAGAACTCGTGGGGTCTTTCGACCAGGACAATCGGTGTGATGGTGATGGTTCACGGAGACAACCAGGGTTTGGTTCTCCCTCCCCGCGTCGCGAGCATCCAGGTCGTCATCGTTCCTTGCGGTATCACCGCTAAAACTTCAGACGAGCAGCGCGCGAAAATCAACGATGCCTGCGAGGAGCTCGCAAAGACTCTGAAGAAGGCTGGTGTCCGTGCCAAGGCTGATCTCCGTGATGGTTATACCCCGGGCTACAAGTTCAATGATTGGGAACAGAAGGTATGAAAGTTCATCTTTGTACATCAACTCTATTTGCGGTGCTGATACAGATGGTTACTGTTTGTAGGGTGTACCTGTCCGTCTTGAGATTGGTCCGAACGATCTTGCGAAGCAGCAGACGCTCAGTGTTCGCCGTGATACTGGTGCCAAAGCCCCCATCTCTCTGCATGATATCGGCACTACGATCAATCAGCTCCTCACGACCATTCAGAGCGAAATGTTTACCCGTGCCCGGGACGAGTACTACTCGCGCATCAAGGAGATCACCAAGTGGGAGGACGTCGTTCCCACCCTCGACAACAAGGGTATAGCCGTCATTCCCTGGTGCGAGGTTGAAGCATGCGAGGACGATATCAAAGAGCGCAGTGGCAGATCGTAAGTCCCTCTCACTGCCTGGCTTTGGCTTTCCGATCAACAAAGATGTAACTTCGCGGATCACAGTGCAGAGCCCCAGGATGTCCGTGCGCCTTCCGCTGGCGCCAAGTCTCTCGCCATTCCCTTCGATCAATCTTTGTGGACGCCCATCGAGCCTGGCAAGACGAAGTGCCCGGCCTGTGGCCAAGACGCGAAGAGGTGGACGATGTTTGGACGTTCATACTAGAGAGGTGGAGACGATTGAGAGGTAGAAGAGAATGGAATGAATTTGCTCTTTGTATATCACCGGTCCGTCATTTTGGTTTCTCTACCAGACCCAGTGTTGTGCTACCTATTAATGGCAAAAAGTTTTGATCATCAACCCATCCGTCTTCTTATAAAGTTATCTCCAGTCTGTCGACGTGTGTGCCTTTTTTTGAGGGCGGTGCCTTGTGATTGGCTAGCCTATTTGTATGGTGCAGCCCCGGTCCCACCGCCAGATTCGCCACACTCAAACTGGGTGTATATGTGTCATGTGCTGATGATCCACTAATGGCATCTTCCATAGAATTTAGAACCATGATCCCCTTAACAGCCACGATACCTTTCTAACTCTCCACCACGACCACTCGCGATGCCCGACACCCCCTCGTCGATGAAACCACGGCGGTCTATCCTGCGCCATCGGCAGCCGCAACCCATTACGCCACTCTCCGCAGACATTTGCCGAAGATTACCCTCGGAGGTCATCGCTATCATCATCGAAAGAATTGCCAACTTTGACGTCCCCACACTCAGAGCATGCAGCCTGGTCTGCTCCTCATGGCTCCCCGTCAGCCGGTTGCACCTTATTCCAGCGGTGTCACTCGGTTCGAAAAATGTCAAGAGCTTTATCCGACTACTCAACTCACCGTACTGCACCATCTCACAGAGTATACACCATGTCTCCATACAGAGCGACTCAAATGCTATCAGCCATCGACGACCACGCGAAAGCAAAAATTATCCTCCTGACCTTGACGTTAGCTGCCCGTACACCTGTGACGAAACATTACTGCGGCGACTATCGCCATTCCCAGCGCTCACGTCGCTGTCATTCTCGTGGCTCCGCGAAGGGCTGGCCCTCCCCACGAGCACTGCCTTGGTACAGGGCTTCCCGGGCCTAACGAAGATCGAGTTCCGCACATGCACATTCCCCTCCTTCGAAAAGTTTACGCAAATGATCTGTGCACTGCAGAACCTACGACGCCTTGCACTCATGGACGTCACCTGGGATGACCTCTCTTTACCAGAGACGTCTCCTCGTCAACCTAGTCTCCCTCCGAAACTCGAGACAATCGAGTTATACCTTTCCCCGATCGGCCACATATGCACCTGGATCGCTGAGCACTCTACCGACCTCGAGCACATACAGACTGTTAATATGTGCAGTGCCTTTTGGGAAGACATCGACTCAATAGCGATAGCATGGATGCTCCGGCAGCTGGGCCCCAAAATCAAGCATCTCAGCCTTCCGTGGCACCTTCCTGAAGGTACGTATCAGCGTCCCGTTAGGCACAGCCCTTGATATCATTATTCATTAATACGGGCGCTTAACTCTATTTATCTGATACATTAGTTGATCTATCCCACCATACCGAGCTTCGGACGCTTCGAATCACTCATCTATGGTTCAAACCCGTTCCAGATAGCCCCTCGGAGGAGTGCTTTACGGCCAGGGGGATCGAGAAGACACTCCTGCAGCTCAACTCGCCTCAAATACGTAGTGTCGATTTTAGGGTGCTGACTCTCTTTCAGATGACGGGGGGCGATCTGGGCTTGGATTGGGAGAAGATGTGGAAAATAATGTCTCGAAAATGTTTTGCTCAACTGCAGGGTGTTTCCTTTGGCCTTTCTGCCTACGACAAGAAGTTAAGGGCAATGCTGAAGAAAATTTGGGGTCATCGACAGGCAGAGAATGGTGATGACACTCGTCGGCATTCAAGGAGGTCTGGGAGAAGACTAACTAGATTACAGGTTGATGAGGTAGCTGGAGAGTTAGGGTAGGGACGGTTATCCACCAAATTTAAATGAGTATAGGTGTCTAGTTACGGACACCTTTTTTAAATGTAAAACTCGATGTTGAAGATCGTTTATGGAGGATATTCAGGATGGCCTTCGCGGAATGAGATGAAACCAATATTATTATTATTATCGTAAGTATGTTGAGTTTACTGCGGTCTCCCAATTCGCTTAGATTGTGACTGATCAATTGCTCGTGGTTTCAATACACCGAGAGCAGAGTGCATCAACAGCCGGCGCAGAGTGTGTCCAGCAGCGAGGACATTTGTGGAGAGTGACAGGCCGGATGCGGATGGCGAGTTCCTCGTCACATCCTGTTGTGAAATTCAGTAAAAAAAAAAAAAATATCGATGAAGATTTAAGTACCGGGTATCGCCAGAGTAGTTGTAAGTAACCACTCGGGAGACGAGGTGCCTAGTGAACCCTCATCTGTGACAACAACGTCCGAGACAATGAACAGAGTCTTTAGGAAATTGTCTAGGTAGATATCAGAATCCGGTTCGTCTAAAAAGTTAAGAAAGGAGCAAACCTTCGCGTTGTAACAACGCGCCGAGTTGTGTGCCATCAGCTCCGTCTGGAAGAATAATATCTACCTCTGCCTCTAAGGAGCTCTTGAGAACTCTATGGTAGACACTCTTTTCGGAACCATATAATGGGGCGGATGGATTGCCACGAGCCCTTTCTAACATGGAAAGAACCACGCCACGGACACGAAGGAGCTCCGCCATGTCTTGAGCTGCTTCCTCATCCATCCAGTCAGGGCTCTTGATAACACTAGATATCAGCGGACAGAGTTAGCCAGACCGTTGGAGTGACTTACTAAAGGTTTCCACGGGGTCATGAATACCGACGATCCATCGGGGTTTCGGGTGTTGTGAATCTCTTCTGCCAGGTGCGGTAGAACAGGTGCAAGGACGGAAGTCATCGTCGTCAAGACCTAATATAGGAATGAGATGCGTTGATGCAACAGAAATCAAAGAGAACATACTTTTTCGAAAACAGTAATAACTGATCTACGTTCCAAACTCGACTTGGAGTTAGCATAAAGGCAATCCTTGGTAATGTCGAAATATAGCGATGAGAGTGTAATGTTGGCAAAGTGTGTGAGTGCATTGATGACTGTCGTTGCTTTAATGAATTGGGGTTATGAAGTGAACAATTTAATCACCTTTCGGGAAGTTGTAAGACGCGTAGCCCTCAAGCGCTACTTGTTCCAGGTTATACAATTCATGCATGACATATCGTTCAGCCTTCGAGGGATAAAAATCAACTTTGATTCCAGGAATAATGAGAAACATACCAGTCCCAACTCTTCCTTCGACGCACGCTCAAATGAGGCGTCATCACCGATGGTGCCCAGCATAAAACGAGCAGAGTTCCTAATCTTCCTCATCGACTCAGCAACCTGAGCCAAGACAGTGGGACCAATAGACATATCACGCCAATATTCGACCGTCGCAACCCACAATCTAAGCACATCAGCGCCATACGCGGGTTCCTTCTTTTTATTCTTTGACAAAAAAAAATGCCGCGTAAGGCGATAGCAATTAATATAACATATGATTTACGTACCTCGCCGCCCAAAACAATGGTAAGAGGACTGATGATGTTGCCCAACGACTTGCTCATTTTTTTGCCCGACTGATCCAAAACCATACCATGCGTAATGAGCGCCCCATATGGGCTTACATTTGGAGCCTCTAGGGCTGACGAGCCAATGGCAGTCAGAAGTTGACTCTGGAACCACCCTCGGTGCTGGTCTGAGCCCTCAAGACAGATATCTGCCACATGCTTTCTGCCTTCCCCAGAACCGATATCACTAAGCATCGACCATGAAGTGCCACTGTCAAACCAAACATCCATGGTGTCCGTGCCCTTACGCCACGTCTCAGAGGGGGGGCGGCCTTCCTCTCGCAGAGCAGGGGGAACAAAGTCATCGACTGGCCCGTTCCACCAATGGGCGGTGCCCTTCTTTTCTAAGACGGAAAGGATATGGTCCAGAGACTCGGTATCCAAGACGGCTTGGTCAGTATCGAGGTGATGGAGAGCAGGAATGGGAATGCCCCACACGCGCTGACGAGAAATGCACCACTCAGACCGCGAACGAATGAAGGATTCTAACCGGTTGCGCGCTTTGTGCAAAACAGATCTGAGCGAGTGTATACGGACAAGAGCAGTTGACTCACATTGAACGGGAAAGAAGGAGACGTCTTTTAACGCATCCAATGCATTGTCTTTGATGCTACTGAGATCCGCAAACCACTGGGATGTTGCCCTGACGAGAGGTATGAGACGATGTGCAATAGGAAAATTGGTGTTCTTACGTCACAATAATTGGTTTGTCCGTTTTCCAGTCATAAGGGTAGCGATGTTTGATGCGCTGCACCTTGGCCAATGAACCGACCTTCTTGAGCAGCTCGACAACAGCCCTCGATCCATTATTCAGAACATCCAGGCCTACTAGGTCGGCCGAAGAGTCTCCCACAACATCTGCAACCTCCGAATTGAATTTGCCTTCACTATCGACATGGCAAATCATATTCTTGGACGTCGATATGAGGCCAAGCGCGAGGAACGCGTGATAATCTTCTGCGCCGTGGGCTGGGGCACAGTGCACAAGGCCCGTTCCAGACTCCGAAGTGACATGAGAAGCCGGTATGATTTTGAGAGGTGAGGTGGATGATCCGAGGGAATTAAATATTGGGACGTAGGCGACGTCAATCAGGTCCGAACCTAGAACGATATAATGACAAGGCGTAGTAGACCTTTTGCAAACAGCGTACCTTGAACTTCGCCAATGATTTCTACGGAGCCTAAGACACTTTCCAAAGGAATTAGACGCTCCTTGGCTACGATGCTAACACGATCATCCTCCCCAGCGCGTCGGATTATGGAATAGGTCATCTCTGGATGCACTGCAATGCCCTATACAACATTTAATTTGAAACAGGCAGTAAAGCAGGAAACATACCATGTTAGCAGTTAGTGTCCAAGGCGTAGTAGTCCAGACCAAGAGTTGAACGGCAGAGGTAGTAGACACAAGCTCTTGAAGCACCAAGTTCTTGACTGGAACTCTCTTATCGATATCGAAGGTGACATAGACAGAATGAGAGACGTGATCATCCTTATAAACCAATTCTGCTTCCGCCAACGCTGACCCGGAAGATGGCGAGTAGTGGACAGGCCGATAATGACGGTATATGAGTCCTGTTAAAATATGATTTGTCTAGTCCTTGAACGATGTTGAAAACATGATAATTACCTTTGGCAACCATTTTCTGAAAGATACGCAACTGCCGAAGTTCATAATCAGGATCTGAGACGTAAATAAGCTGGGTTACGCAGTGTTCGAGCCCACTTACCCAAAGTCCGATAGGTAGTTTGTTCACTCCAGTCTGCCATAATACCGAAATGACGGAACTGCTCTTTTTGGGATGCTATCTCCCGCCTGGCTGTCCTGTCTGCTGCCTCTCGAATGGTAGCGGCCGAGGTGTTAAACGAATCTTGCTTCTCCGATGTCAGCGGTAGATGATATAAAATAAAAGGGGGACGTACACCTAGCTCTTGTAGAGCCTTGTTCTCTATTGGAAGGCCGTGGCAGTCCCATCCTGGTATATAGCTTGCAAAGCTAAAGAGCTCACGACAATCAAGAAGTCAAGGCCAACTCACTTGACTTTGCGTCCCATAGAAACGTGGAACCTATTTATTATGTCTTTCAATATTTTGTTGAGCGCGTGTCCTTCGCGGAAATATAAGTAATCGTGTGTTTACGAATAGGTGGTCGACCAACCCATGTGTAAATTGCCATTTGCGTACGGTGGACCATCGTGGAAAACCCAGAGTGGTCCCGTTGCGTTATTCCACTTCATGAGACCCAGATTATTATGAGACTAGCTGTCATGTTGAACCACTACACACCTGCCAACGATAAAGACCTTCTCCAGTTCGGTCCTGAAACGGCACCTCACTCGATGAAGGATTGGCCCATAATGGAAACGTGGTTTTCGGGAGAAGTAGTGTGTCTGAATAGGGGTTTTTCTCTAGAGATTTCTTCGATTGTGCGGTAGTGGTTGAACAGAAGTTTCGAATGTGTTGATTCCATGGCCGTCTGCGGAGAAGGACGGCTGACCTCATCAAAATTTTGTTGCAGCAGATTGGGAGCGGATTTCTAGTGTTATCGTCTCGTTACCTCCTGGTATCAGTGGTCGCTGCTAACAAGGACGTGAAGTGGGCTCAGATGCCAGACGCGGACCCAACGCGCGGACCTAACACAAGTGAGCGCCGAAGTCAAAATGTGGTCACATTGTTACAGTCGCCACATGATTTCCTGTCACAGATAATAGTGACGCGGCTATCGAGTCTCCGAGTCCAAGGTCCAAGTTGAAAGTACGACTCTGGAGATGTTCCTCTCCTTCTAACTGCCTTTCGATTTCTTGGCCTTGCTCTGCCTAGGGGCTATTGTATGGCTCATTCTGAACCTGCTTTGGAATCTTCACAAGGGCTTGCCATTTCTCAGAATCATCTAATATCAATTCCGGAATGTATATTCTTCCCCGGGGCCTACAGTAAGTGGTACTACGATGTCGTGTTCTCATCAGAATCATCGTAGAAACCTAATGAATTCAGAATATCATGCGTAGAACCTTTGTAAATGCGATAACCAGGATTCTTTTGCCATATTTGAACTAATCTTGCGGGTCTTCTCGTACTTTGTTTCATCCTGCTCTCGTCTGGTGACTTATTAGTCACATTGAAACAGCGAAATGTAAGTATAGACGGCTATACTGATAGAAACGTTGGAGCGTGGAGGCTAGAAGTATATGTCACCTGGGGGAAATATTACGATAGTGCCCTGCTTGCATTCCAGCTGCTCACCGACTGATCATCGTGTCTATGAAATGGAGGCACGTTTCTCACGAATATTCGATTCGAAACACTGTACCGTAATCTCTAGGAATGATACTCCAAAACATTCATCTTGCTATTGAACAACACTAGCCCTCTTTCATTATGGTTTGGATGGTTTGGGCCAGTGATTATCACACACTCTAATATGACCGGTCCGCAACATATCTTGACCAAGGATTCATTGCACTTGCCTCATGGTTAATCTTGGCAGCATATTTTGGTCGTAGAATCCAAGCATCATATGCCATTCTGCCGATAATCTGCCTGGGGAGCTACAAATACAACATGAGAGGGCTTGCCATCCTCTAAGCCTCGCAGTTATTGCCATCTTCCCCATGATGCAGCTCAGAATCTCTTCTCTCGTTTTGTCAGCAGTCATGATCATATCCTCTCTACTACATGTCCGCGCTGCTACAAATGTCATCCCATCCACCTCTTTCTCCTCGTATTCCGCATTCGGCGCCTATTGGAACTATCTCTACCCCTGGGGATCAGACCACAATGGAAGTGTGTATCGCTCACCCTGTGGAATTGTTGTCCTTATCGACGCGCATACCTTACAACAGGTGCTCGCATGAAGGGCAGTTCGACTGATCATAGCCACATTGTCGTTGCCTCGAATACGTTGAGCCTCATCGCCACGCCAACCTCCAACGCCAATCCACCCACAAGTACTTCCGATCCACATCCGGCCATTCACTATACCAGGTATGCTTTTGCCACTCTATTATCGTTTCCTCCATTGACGGTATATAGTGGTGCGATTCACGCTAAATCTTATGTCACCGTGACGTCTGCAAACGGGTACACAATCTCCGGTGAATTTAGTGCGCCCACCGTAAGGGGAACTTGGCCGGCATTCTGGTAAGGCGCTTAAAATACTGGACCTATCTATATCTTTGTTGATTATCCCCACTTTCGCAGGATGACTGTAAGTAACCGACGAGCTTGCGCACTAACCTTGAAGAAGATACTGATGTCAACCTAGGGTGTCAATGGTTGGCCGCCCGAAACGGATATAGGCGAGTGGAAGGGTACGGCAAACAACTGGTTCAACACCTTCAACACTTCTTCCGTTTGGCGATCCGATACATTCCCCTGGCCCACGGACCTATCGTTCCATTCTCTTAAGGCCGTTCTTACAGCTGAGAGTAACAATGCTGACATCAAGATCGAGTTTTATGTGGACGGTGCTTATAAGGCGACCCAGTACGGCAAAGGATTCGTTGGGAAGCCTCTTTATTTGTCAGTTGTGAAATTACACTTGGCTCTTCTGCTGACTGGCTAACAATTCATGTAGAATCGTAAACTTGCAGGTACCGTACACGTTCTGTTCTATTTCAGTACGATGCTTGAGGATTTATCAGATGGAAGGGTCTTCTGGGTCACCTGGCCCGGAGGGGACAACAACGTATAAGGCTCGCAATCTAGTTGTGACCAGAACTGGTTGATGAGTGATTGATACATCTCGACGACTGTCCTCGTGAGACAATGTATACAAATTTGTATGAATAAATCCCCGAAAATTTCCTTTAAAACAATTATATTCCCAGCTTCTTCCGGCGCCACCTCCGTCTCTGAGGGGAAGCCGGGTGATTTGGTATATGGGAGCCCGTTCGATATATTAATCACGCAATGGGCCCGTGCTGATCTTCGCGTGATTATAACTTCGTGACTAGAATACAATCAATCATTCAGTAGCATAGGCTTCCATCCTCTTCTCGTGGCTAGTCTACCCCAGGTTCTGCGACGTAGAATAAAGCCTATTTCGTGACTTTGTTTCACGTCAAAGTGTATTGCTAGATTAACCTTCGTATTTCGGCTTGCCGAGTGTTGTCTATTACGATATAAAATAGAATGTCATAACGTCACGGTTTACGAGGCTCAGGCTGCACACAATTAAATTCAAGGGATTTTTAGG